>JANHFM010004381.1:21220-45331 GCA_032468115.1 Grayia smithii
AACTCTTTATTTTAACTGGAAAAGTTGGGGGTCGTCTTATACGCCCAGTCGTCTTATACACCGGAATATACGGTACTGGGTTTTTTTTGCATGGAAAGTGATTAAAGATTGCAAAAATAATATTATTTTTATAACTCTATTAGCTGTGGAGTTATTATGGTCCAACTGTTGGTCCAAAAGCAAAAGCCGATCTTGCATCACTTTTTCAATGCATCACTTTTTCAATGCTTCCCCACTTCCCCTTTTTGAGCAATGAATTGTCTCTGTCTCTGCCCCTAAGGTTTTCATGTAGGTTTCCTGGAGCTTTTCATACCAGATGGGTCAGTGTTGTCATTTTAATAGCGTTGCTGAGTTTGATACCGAATATTGTGCCACACTTATATCCCACAGTACATTGGTTCAAAAAAAGTATTTAAGGATGCATTTTTCATTTCATTTAAAGATGGATTTGTTGAGACTGCTCCCTTTATCACCTGCATGCTAAAGCACACAAGCTAAGTAGATTCATCCCAAAAGGACAACTTCAATAACTCCAGAGAAAACAGTCAGACATAAAAAAATAAAAGCACAACTCTACTGTTCCTATATGGTTGGTGACATAAATGTAACATAAAAGGAACAATGCTGAAAAATCTTGTAGTTCATTGTTTGCTCAATTTTCCTTATTGTACAGAGCATCAAAGAGGTGATGTGCTTGATTTATAATTTACTAAATGGCAAGCTTTGTCATATTAAAAGTTTCATGTTTATATTTGGGATATACATCACCACTTTAATTTATGGAATAAAACATAATATTTTACTATAGTTGCCATGTAGTGATTTTATATTTTGGTCATCAAAATATTGAATTTGCTTCTGGTAAAGAAACCTTTAAAATGCAAGGGTAACAATAACAAATCAGACTATATATTTTATATTTATAAATAAAGAATTTGGGATCTGGTCCTGCAAATATTGCTTGGCTAGGACAAATTAAAATCTTAGAGAAAGAATTTGTCCATTGTATCCAGATAGATTGATTGTATTCAGATAGATTGATTGATATTTGGTTATGAGCCTCTGTAAAATTCTTATACATAGGTATTTTTCTACATTTAAAATTACATTTCTGCTATGCCCATTTGACTTTCATGAATAAAATACAATTATGTTTTGCACATTGTTCAATGTAACGCTGTAGCACATTTAGAACTTATATTGTTTGTACATGTTTGTTTATTCATATGTTCCCTCTTTGTGCCTCATCATTATCTCTATATGTATAATGCATTGAAATAATGCATAGTTAGAAATGATTCTTCCTCTATAAATTCTAGAACTTGGGTTATTTTACTGCAGTAATGTGGCAGAAAAATGTACTGTACACTTGAAAAAAGAAAGCACATAATTCATCTTTTAGAATTCATAACTACAAACATGAAGTGGTGGTAACCAGCAAAGATGTTCAAGAATGATAGGTTGTCATCATAGATCTATCAATATGGATTAACAATTATAACTAAATGATTATGATTTAAACTTTATCACTGCTTTAAATCATAGGTCACTATTGAACTTAAGACAGAAAATTAAGTATACATAGTTAAGTTATATAAGAGCATATGTTTTTGATGGAATGAAGCTGAAAACCATGGGTTTAAGGATAGCTATATAGATTTGTAATTCCAAAAAACTGATTGAAAAATTGACAGATTACTATTTATTGTCTACTTTCAAAGATACAGGAAAGTCCTTTTTTCCATATCCAGTCTGAATACAAATATACATAGGAAAAAAGAATGTTCCCATTGCAACTGTGTTAATTTCAATTTCAATTAATTATTGATTAGCTAGAATTTTAGAAGTTTAATTAGAATTTAATAACCTGCGTTGTCATATTGGTGCATATTTTATGTATATATGTATGTATGTATGTATGTATGTACATATTTCTCAGCAAATACAAATTTATACGTGTGTGTGTGTATACACAAACACTCACATCCCAGAATTTCAAAATAAGAAAATATGCGATGCTGATGTTGTAAATTGACCGGTGCACAGATTATTTTATTATATATATGATGGCGACATCATTTAAAAAAGACACCTATCATTTCCCAATAATAATTGAACATTATTTTGCTTATTCATTACAATTTTTTCTTCAAACTCTTTTATAAAGAATGAAATCTACAAAAAGGAAAAGAAACTCAGTTAATCTACATATTGATGAAGAAGATACAAGAGATTTGATGGTGAAGCTCCAAATAATAGAAGTGATTTGGGCGCACTCTAGAGGCAGGAGAAAACACTGAGCGAAGTAGATATTGTTACTGCTAAGTGGCTTTATTGCTGTTAGAATGAAATTGATTCCCTTTGAGGAAAGGGAAAATTGTGTAGGAAAAGCTCCTTAAAAGTGAAGTATATTTTTCTTCAAAAATTATTGTTTCATTCTGTTAATTGATATTTGATTATAATAATTTGATAGAAGCAATTCAGTATTAAATTCTGAAAGATTGGAATCCTTAGCAAAGATTTCCAGATTGCCTTCTGTCTGCTTTGCAAAAACTCTTAATTAAATGGACCATCCTTAAATTATGTCGTTAGCTCAGATTGAAAAGAAAGAGCCTGAAGGGGAACAATTTAATTGTTTTAAAAACACTGTCTACTTTTTATATGGAAATCTGAAACCACTTCTTCCCTGATCAAGTAACTTATCTAATGTTAAATCTTCCATAAATTTTGCATAAAATAGTTTGGGTCACTTGGAATTCAAAAGTTTTTCCTTTGTAACCTCAAAAGTTGTTAGGGAAAATCCATTTATTACTGCATTCATAGTTTAGATTACAATTCACATGCTTCTTGTATTAAAGAGATATTTTAAGCTTAAAGGGAATATTCATGCCAGAGAAAATGAGGCTGTATAGAGGTCATCCTTGAACTGGAAAAAGTCCCAAGTTTCAAAGTGGAACATAACATAAGATATCCATCTTATTACAGATTGTGGACTACTATTAAAATATTTTCTTATAGTTGGCAAATAGTCTTCCTCCTTATAGTCCATTTCACTTAATGGAATGTTTGTGTCACATCTCTTTGACAAAGAAAAATAATTACAAATGAATGAGCAAATGTTCCAAACTAGATATTCCATGTTTAATGTTATATTCACTGTATCACACTAACTTTAAAATTCTATCCTGAACTACCTGGGATTACATCCCTTAAATAACAAATTGTATTTATTCTAGGTAAATATGTATAGCTAGACTATATCTAATAATATCTAGATCATATTATTATGATCTTAAGTATATTATTTTTTCTACATTGTGCCTAAATATAATAGCAAAAGATTGGAGGACTATAACCCTATGAATAATAGTTGGAATGTTGAGCATGGTGTAATCCAAATATGTTCATTAAAATAAAGGAGAATTTTGTTTATCAGAGACATCCTAAGTTACTTGTTTTCCTAAAAATTATTCAGTTTTATAAAAATGGAAAGAACAGGTTCACAGTCTAAGAATATCTATTCATCTAGGAAAGAAGACAGAAATTACAGAGGACGTCCAAGTCCTATGTTCTAAAGAATGGAGAACTGGGAGATTAAAGATGATATCGGCAATAGGCTAAGGAACCCAAAGCAACTGTGTGTTTTTCCTTTCTAATAATAAATAAATTGGCTTACCAGATAAACAAGCAAAAACAGAGCTATAAAGGTATATAGCTAGCAGGAGAGCAGCTACTGGCCCTTGTGGAATAAACTTTAGGGATCTGAAAGCTGCACTGTCTCAAAGTGTCAGCTGTTCCCTTCCATGGAGAAAGAGAATATAACCTGGAGGAAGAGGGAAAGGATCAAGACTATATCTCTTAAAAGGCAAATGTTACTGGGGTAGGCAAGTCAATAATTACAGGCAGCCGGGTCAGAGGCACCATTAAGACCTACCTCCTGGCAGTAAAATCAACGAAATGTCACTATTTCTCTGCTCTTATTGCATCTACAGAGTGCTGCCTGACAGCCTGTTTAAGATCACTTGTCCCTTCCTAGGGAAGGAGGGCTCAAATGAACATTTACAAGCTCATGCAAGGGTTTGTTGAGCATCTGATGGATAAAATCCCTCAAATTCATTCTCAATTGGAATTCAAGCATGGATTGGGTCCATTGGAGATGCCCAGCAAATGGATTTAGCTAGTTATCTGGGAGTTGTTTGACCCTGTTGGATCTGAGGAAGTAGACAAACAATATGCAAACATCTCTGGCAGCTAGTGTTCATTCATTTATTTGATCTTTAGCCATTCTGGTTTGTAAAAGCCTACAGGAGGGTGATCTGTAGGTGGGTCTAGGCAATAAGTAATACACCACTGCAGGAGAGAGTGTTCCTGATACCATTTAAGGAAGGCTTGGTGTGTCCTTTCCTTAAGAAACTTTCATTGGAACTCACCTGCCTGAACAATTTCTTTTTAATTTCCCTATTTATTTCCTATTTCCCTATTTATTTCCTATTTGTTCAATGTTTTGAACAAATAGGAAATAAATTTGATCAGATGGGAAATGAAATTGATGCTTTTGAAAAAACAAATTTATAAGGTTTAGAGAAGATATGAGAGAAGATATTAAAAAGATGGAAAGTTCTACAAAGCAAATATCTGGAGTGGAAAAACAAATTAGTATTATAGTAAATTGTGACCACAGTTGTGACTGAATGAATATATACATGTTCTTTTAACCCTAAAGAGATCACAGTTGTAGGGATTCTATACACAACTTGTATTTGTTTGTAGGGATTTGGTGTGGCATACTGGGAGCTGCACTGAACACTATAAAGTAGGATGGGTCAAATTAAGCAATTAAATAAAAATGACATTTTATTTAATGAATTCATGGAATCATTGGAGACCTTCTAATGCATACTCTGCCCAAGGCAGGAGACTTTGTTGCATCTTGGACAAATGGCTGTCCAATCTTTTCTTAAAGACTTCCAGTGATAGAACAACTCCAGGAGATAAGTTGTTCCTTTGATTGATTGATTGATTGATTGATTGATTGATTGATTAACTAATTAATTGAAGTTCAAATTAAAATAATTTAGTATGGCAACTGCCAGTATATTTATTTTTTTATTTCAAGCATATACAAAATTACAGTTCAGCAGCAATTTTTGGATGGAGTCTGGTTCACACTCATTTTGTTAGAAGCTATATGTAGTTTTCACTTCCGCTTTCGATGATTCTGGCCTAGATCAGTTAGTCACATAATTGACTAGACTGGCGAGAAGTTCATAGTTCAAGAACTAGTGTTCTAGGTCAGAAGGAAAAAGTGATCAGACTGCTATGCCAATCACATCTGATGCGACCAAAGAACTTTTAAATAAATTTTATGTATGCATATATGTATGTATGTATGTATGTATGTAAGTAAGCATGCATGCATGCATTCAGTCAGTCAGTCATTTATTCATCATTCATTCATTCAAAACAGAAAATAGATGTGTCAGTTTTCTGGCATGATGTAACAAATATTTTTCCAAAATTATTAAAATGGAATTATTAGTGAAAATTTATAAACATCCATATAAGAAAGGCAATATCAACTGTCATCTAAATGGTAGTTAGCAAGTGGTTGTCATTCTACTCCATTGAACACATCATGACCAACATTTGTTGCAGAGTTCACTTTCAGATCTGCTCTGAAGAAGTTAGCATCATGGCTTCCAAAATGTCAGCATATCTTCATTGTCTCATGCAGCATTACCCAGACATTATTTCTCCAATAAATGACGAGTTTGCTGCAAAGAGAATTTAAAAGAAAAATAAAATTTGCACAGAATGCTTGGCAGCAATTAAGATTCTACAAATTCTACAGTGTCACAAATTTATCTATAATGATTATTAAAAGATTAGAAGTCTTACTTCTAATGCTTACAAATGCTTACAAGAATATTTAAAAAAGTCTTCCTTCTGAAAATGAAATAACAGGCAAAAATTGATAAAAAAGAAAGATAACATTTATAAACATGCAGATATGAAATTTGGGGAAAGGAATAAAAAGTGGTCTTTGAGATATGTATTGTTAACAGTATGAAACTTAACAATAAATGTATTAAAATTAATTTTCAGATACAGTATATTCTGCAGTTTATAATATATTTTATCTAGGCTGACATACTAACTATGATCTTATAAAGATGAAGAAGGTTGGCTTCAGTTATTCAGCTTCTGATAAATTCTTGTTTTATGTAGTAAAATCTGCTTTTCACAATAAAGCAAATGCTTACAATCCTTATTTTAAATCCTTGAGCAGCAACCTTTCTATACATATGTATATATCTCAATCTGAATATATTTGTTGATAGTCCTGATCTCCAGGAAATTGCATCATCTTCTTAATTTGCATCATTTAGATTCCTGGTGATAAAAACAATTTAAGCTCCCTGTTAACAAACTGTTAATGTAATAAACTCTTGAAAAATTTACCATGACTTTAATTTGTCCCGGATGAAATATCCATGTTTGTTTCTTAATAACATCTCTTACCAATTGTTGATTAATTGAATGCAATAATCTCCAAAGTCAATCTATCTTTCTGCTCCCTCCAAAAAGCCAGATAAGATCATTCCCCAATTAAATATAATAAGTCCATTTCCCATTCTCCTTCAAGTTCCTTAAAAAAGACCCATTTACCACTTATCCGCCCAGAGAGTTCTTTGCTATTACATAAAAGCATAAGGTTGAGTTTCAGGAAGGTGTATGAAGTCAACTCTGTTATTTCTGAGTCCATATTACTCTGAATATTTTCCCCAGTTTGTATTATTTCTGAATCCGTATTTCTTTCCAACAAGCCTGGTTTGAAAATAAGTTCCTCTTTGGGTTTAAAGTGTTTAGAGTTGGTTTCTTCAAAATGTTTTACATGCTCCTTATGAGTTCATCAAACTTTAAAAAAAAATCAGCTAAAGATTGCATCATGTTAGACAATATTTCTGCCCCCTCCTCAAGAAGTCTCCTCTTTCTGTCTATGTTGTTGTTGCTCAATGGAATATATAAGTAGAGCAGTGAATAAACAAAAAGAACAGAGAAAATATTCCTGACTATTTTGATCCAAAGACTTTTTCATAAAATTCATAAAATATAGATTCCCTGCAGTAGATATTCAATAATATATAATTCAAATATAAAAACTTTCACCATTCAAAGGCACAGACTGTGTTTCCATAAGGAAAAGTAGAAGTTGATGAGAAAAGCCGTATAAATCAAAGAGAAAGCAGAAAACACAAAATTCAGCAGGGGGTTGAAATAAATCAGCATTCAGCCAGTCAATTAACATTTGAAAATAAAAAACAAAAACATAAGTTCAAAAAGTGAAGTTTAAAAACCCAGTCATTCTTAAGGAAAATGTTCTGCTGGTAGGAAAACTGTTGATTTTCCAGCTGCTCCTAAAGGGAACTGCAGTCTTCAAATTTTCCTACTCCTGGGTGGGTCCACAACCACTCAAAAGTCATCTTGGGTCATTCCTAAGTGCCCCAGTTCAAATCCAGAGAGCAAGACTACCAAAGAACCAGCTCTGGAAACAAACACAGCAGATTGTGGTAAGAGAAAAAAAAAATCCTTGCCCTTCAGTAGCTTTCTTGGGGAGAAATCCTTCATGCTGACCAATTCTTGTTTTTCCTTGCTCTTTTCTCTATTATTTATTCTATTATAATTAGTTCTTTCATTTTCTTTTTTAATCTTATTTACCTCCTTTAACCAAATTGTGTCCTTTTTATATTACCCTATACCTAGAACTATATTGGTCAGGAACTAACTTGATTCACTGCAGCCTGTTCATTGATGGGTTGGTAGAAACATATCTGGTTGAATTGAAATTGGAAGTTCTGCCTAGAATTTGCGATTCAAACTTCGTGTCTGCTGATCTTCTTGGTTAAATGGTATTTCTTGATTAGGTATTCTTTGGTCTTCTTGTTCTTCAGCTCCTTTTCTGTCATCTGTTCTAGCTCGTTTGCATCTGATCTTAATTTGCTAATCCTATTTTCTACTCTAATCTTGCATTTTGGTGTTGTACTGTTTGACTTTTTTTTTCTTCATTTATTTTGCATTCTAGGCATTTAGTTATAACTGCAGCTGTGCTGTATATCAGTTGATTTATTTCTTGCAGTGAGTTGGTTCGTATACTTGATAGTGCAGTATTTTCTTATTATTTTAATTTTGTCTTAAACTGTATTTTATATATCATCCCCAGGGGTCCCCAGCCTGGGCCATGGCCCGATATTGGACTGTGGGCTGTTTGGAACCGGGCTGCTCAAGTAGTGGATAAGAGTGCCCATGTGTTGCAGCTCCACTCATGTGAGCAGTAGGTACATGCATTTGTGTGCACAGTTCCATTTGTAGAAATGGGTTTATTTATTTTCTTATTATTTTTACCTTGTCTTAAAGTTTATCATTTCCTGTAGGGAAGCCCAAGCCCTAGGCAGTGGACCAGTACCAGGCTGTTTGGAACAGGGACATGCAAACATGAAAAAGAAAAAAACCCTGAATTTATGATTTATAGTTTTGATGATTAGAAGGATTATATTTCAGAAAGAAGAGTTATGTTGTCACTATAAAGATAAATCTATAATTGTACTTATAGCTTCTGTAAAGAAGATTGGGAGCTACATTAAATTATAAGAACGAAAATTATCTTAAACCAGACAACCTGTATCATTCAGGCTCATTGTTTCAGAGATATACAGTATTGTTCCTTGTATTTTTCTTTTTCTTTTTTTTTCTTTTTTCTTTCTTGTATTTTAATCTTTCTCTTTGATCTCTCTTATTTTCCTTTTCTTACTTTATATTAGTGTACATTGGTTTGTAATTTTTCTTTTAAACATGTTTATATATAATCTCTGTGTATATGTATTCAGATCAGCTGAATGTTGCTTATATTAATTAATGGATTAATGATGGATCAATACTATCTTGATCAGAAAAAAGTAGACTGGGAGCAAGAAACAAGTCCAAGGGATATAAATTGCTTAGCAAATAGTGCATGAACATCACTCTGGGAATTTTAAAAATGATTGGATGTTGTAGGTGAAGAACATTTTTTCAGATACCAATCAATTAGGATTTTAAAGGTAATGCTTATATTTATGGTTGTAATTGAATTCTTTTTAACTCAGTTAAATGGAGGGGGAGACAGAAAAAATCTCTGTTGACAATACCAGTGTGTGATATTGCTTACAAGAATGCAATAAATTTTGGAGATGTTTTTACCTCAGTCAATGTAGAATCAGTGTTTCTCTAGAATGCAATCAGTACTTAGTTCAAATCAATAACACATATATACTCAAGATAAGTATTTTCTTATACATTTGTCCACATTTATACATTTTCTTATTATCTTCACCTGGAACCAACTGATAGAAAAATGATAATAATGATAATGATGAAAATGATGTTTTCTTATCACATTCCAAAGATCAAAAATCAAATAAACTAAAGAAAGAACCTCGTCACATTCTGGTGACTCATACATTTCTGTGTATTCCTAACAAAGCTTGGATTACATCTAATATTTATATATTTCAAAGATTGATAGTTGTCCTGCAACAAATTGTAGTCCAAATGGAAAAATGTCAAAAGTATATTATAAGCCCTTGAATTACCTCTCAGATTTCAAGGACTTAAATGACTAGGCCAGGTATATCCAAATAAAAGGTCAGGTTTCCCCTCCTTTTCTTATTAAACTGCCTAGAAGTCTTCGGTTATAAAAATTAAACACAATGAGCAATTGGATTTTTAAAAGCAGTTAATAGTTCTCTTCTGATAGAGATAACAAGAATATTTCTTTGTAATTTGGTTCTTGAAATCAGACATGAATGTATTTATTAAAATGAGAGTGCAAAATAGAACTGTACTACATCTTGCTAATAGCACTATCTTGCTACCTCAGAGGGTAAAAGTGCAGATCAGTAGCTTTTAAAGCTGATCGAATGATTCTGACACTTTGATATGATTTGGGTTCCTCAGTAAACTGAGTTATCCTGAGATCTTTAGGAAAGAAGTATGTTTTTTCCTCATCACTAGTTCACTGATGGATCAACAAACTCTTCTCAAGAAAGAAAGAAAGGACAGAGCTGGTCCAGAGCAGGTAATGGTTGACCTTAGGTATCCAGGTGAGAAGGCTGGACCCAAGCAATTACAGGCTAGGAATCCTCAGATAATTCAGCCAATAAAGGTGTTTAATGATAGTATGAACTATTAGAGTTGGTGATTAATTAGCCTGGGCATTTTGGACTGGCTAGTGTGCATGCTCTACTATACTGTATTACACACTGGCCATCAGCTGGTAGGCCTACAGTCTTGTAAAGGGCTTTCTGCTTTGACATTGGCCATATATCATTGCAGCTGTGCCCTTTGATTACTGGGAGGGCTTGCAGAGTGATTAATAGCCAGGATCAATGTTTCTGCCCAGCACATGACATTTGGTCACAGAGCAACCATATACTTATTCCCTTTTGGCACAACGCTTAGGAGAAATGAAGGATGAGACCTGCCAATTTATAGCTGAGGAGCTTCCAGTTTATAAAATGAGTCAACTTTGACTGTACAAGATTATTCCCTATTGAAATAATTAGTGCAGCATTAAACACAATTAGAACCAAAACTATGGGAGCATGCTTTCTGAATCCAAGCCAGTTGACAGATGGTTAAAGCCTGATATTTTGGCTGCTTGCAAGGTCCTGGAGTTATTTTTTTGCTGAGAAAATGGAAAAAAACAAACAGAGTGAACGCAGTTGGGAGAAATAGAATTAATGCAAATGCATTTTGATCTTTGGGGAAGAAAAGAGCAATCCAAGCACTTAATAAAACATACAGTTATATTGAGGAGCAAATGATAGTATTAAAAGGTACTTAAGAGATAATTTTCTGATCACTTAATAAGGTTACCTATCATTCTGGGCAGTGAAAATGTTTGGTGTAGGTCATCCCTCTTTTTATAATATTTGTTTATGTTAGTTCTACTTGCAAGAACTTCAGCATCACACATGAGTTTCCTTCCTTATGCTGAAGATGAAAATTTTGCTTTTGTGTATTTAGTAAACACAACTTGGATATGCTCCTAAATACATATGAATCAATCTTTAGAAGGACATTTTATTTTTGAGAAATGTCTGTTTGACCTTTCCATACTTTTTGAAAGAAAAAAGTGATGACTGCACAGCTGAATGCCTGCTTGGAATTATGTAATTCAAGTCCTCCTCTGTTTTATTAGTGCAAGTTTAAAGGGGAAAAATACAATATTTGTTTTATTCATAACTGGAATCCTATATGCTGACCTGGGATCTGCTGTCAGCTCAGAAAAACATGTTGAAAAATACGATTCTGTTTGTTGTTTGTTCAATTTCTATAGCTGCCCATCTCACATATCTCTGGGTGGCTCAAAATAATAAAAAATAACATCAAGCACAATGAACAAAATGTAAAAACAAAAAATTAAAAAAATACATTTTTTCCTAAAAACTATTATTAAAAATCACAATAAAAATGCACAAATATATTTAGGTGCAAAGTACAATCCATTATTCACATTCGGTACAGCCGTTGAGCAGACTATATATACCTTTTACCTTTTATATCCATATCAGAAATTTATCCAAAGGATTTAGTTTTGTGTAGATTTTCATAAGATATTAGTACATGTCTCACACAGAACTAGTCTAGTACCTTGAATGTAGTATGCTAGACTTTGAACCCTTGCTTGGTGTTTTTTGTCATGTCAACATCTGTCATGTTAATCTGCGTATCACCCACTTCTCTGAGTTATAAATTGTGGCAAAATAATAAAAACAAAAACCACACCTCATGACAACTAAGACTAATAAATTAAGTCACAACAGATCTATTTCTGAGAAGAAAAAATGTAAATAAATCAACACAACATTCAACCATGTAGTGAGTCCGTTCAGTGACCAGGAGATATTGTCATACAACAGGCTTTGTAAAAAGCTGTGTTTGTGTGTGTGTGTGTTCACGCATGCACATGCATGTATACATTGAGTAAAGAGCATTTTCATCTATTTTCTCTTGCACTTTCCAGGTTCTACTTTCTAAACAGTCCCCCAACCCAACCAAATGTTAACAAAACTAACTTACAACCATGTTTGATAACCCCATATGGAATCTCAGTGGACCTACTCAGTCCTTTCAGTTTGTCTGAAGTGGCTGCTGCTAATAATAAAGATCAATAAGGCTTTAGTGTGCAATTCCTCCTGAAAACCAAATAAGATTTACTTCCTATGAATTATAGATGAGGAAGTTATCCTCTTTGTTTCAGGGCTAAGAAATGACTAGATGAATGCATCCAACCTAGAAGAAAATATCAAAATAGCAGATACAACAATTGGATCCAGGGAAATCCAATTAACATTATTTAATAGTTAATAACAAATTGTTTCAAAAATGTGAATATAAAAATCTGATTGCAATTTATTAAGAAGTCCCAGATATTCAATTAGGGTCCCAGATATTGGACAAAATATGTTTTGTTCTTACTTGTAGAGAGGGAAGATATAAAAGCAGGCATGTAACATTTATCAAAATCTCAAAAGACTTTTCCAAAAGAATATACAGTAAATACAAAAAGCTTCCAATTCATGTATTTTCTTTATCATTTTCATTCTAGCCTGCTCATATTCTAACTTATTTCTCTTCTGCTGCTCCATTTTTTTTCCAACCACATACTACAAAGCAACGAGTGTTCATTTTCCATTGAGTTTTAAAATACTAATTTAAATAAGCAGTTCCATGATTGGAATTCTAGACTTGGTGAGTTTTGGACTTTAACATAGATTCGTAAGGTTTTCATAATCATATAATCATAAAGAAAACAGAATTATAGAAAGTGAAAGACTTATGGAGCTATTCATGAACAGGAATGGGGGGGTGGGGTGGAGCAGAGGCAGAGGAAAAGAGAAACTTTTAAAATAGCAGGCAAGAGCCTAAAACAATTCTTCAGGTGGTGTTTGTCTTGCTTGTGGTTTGCCTCCGGATTTCAGCACTCTATTTTGTCATTCTGCTTGCTGGTGCTTGTTACTTAGTCCAGCTGTTTCCTTCTTTTCCTTCTTAGAGGTTGGCCTTAAGCCCAAACATCTGTTTAGTAAAGCTGTCTATAAAGTCGTAAGTCATCTGCAAGTATGATAAAAACTTTGTATATGAGCAGTTTTAAATAGGAATAAAATACAAATTCTGTCAACATCTTGCAACTCCCTAATTTGCCAAACACTCCTTGCCAATTTGGCTATATTTCTTTGAATCATAGTTTTGTGAATTATTGCTTTTGCTTACATTCCTGTAGATATAGCAAACAGAAGGATTATTGTAATATGTAGTTTGTGGGCTTCTAGTTTAAATTGATTTTTACTTACTCTTTTACTTACTTTAGAAATACTTTTTTTAAGTTTGTAAGGAAAAGATACTTTGGTATATGGCATAGACCTTACCGGTTGATGAGAGAAATGCCTTTAGAAGTATAAGCATTCTAAGCTATTTTTGTGACAGTTTTCTGTTGCTGTCAACTTGTCTCAGATTTCAGCATCCCCACTTGTTGCGTTGCTTAGCTATTTCTTATTGCTATAGCTAAGTTCTGCTACATTTCTAGATTTGGATGATTCATTTTTCACACTTCCAAATATATAATTTAATGTGATTTTATAGTGTAATATTGAATGATGGTTAATTATTTTTTTGTGTGTTGCAATTTTCCTGTTAAACATAATAGAAATGAGCCATTCCAGTTAATGTGGCTAACTATAAATCCCAAATTTCCTTTTGAGTATAACAGATTAGTCCAAAATATGCCCAAACACTGCCCTCTCTTATGATGGTTGTTCCATGAGTGCACTTACACATCTTTATGGTATTCCGATTCCTCTCCCCCCCGCCCCACACACATTCCCTTTGGATATTCAGAGCTGTAGGCATGCTATGATTTAACACTAGTGATTTCTCAAACTCCAACTTTTTAAAGCTCCTTTCCAGCAGCTACATCTTGATCGCACAAATCTGAATAATTGCTAGATGGCAGCCAAGAGGAAAAAATTATCTTGACTGCCACTTAGTGGTTGATAAGTCAACAAGTCAATAATTGTTTGATAAAAAAAATAATGTAGCTGTATCCAGGACTAACATCTCTCTTTCTCACATACACCAAAATTTGTTTCTTGATCTCCTGCTCTAAGAACATGCAACTGGGGCTGCATCTGAGTTGCCCAAATTTAGGCAACCACTACTGTATGTTGTCCTTAAACTCTTTTCTGCCATCTAGTGGCCATTAGATTGATAGGTTAAAATTCTTTTGGAAAACAAGAAATCAGAAAAAATATTGATTGGACAGAACATCTGGACTTTACCAGAAACAGCCTAGTACACATTCTATTTGGTGATTCGCGACAGATTTTCCTGTGACTAATGATATCAAATTTCAGCCAGGGAAAATTGCCAATAACTTCTCTTATGAGTGTTATACACAGGAGCTTAACAAAGAACAGGGCAGTGTGGCTGGATGTGCATTAAAGGCATGCTTTGGTCAATGTAACTAATGCTATAAATGCTATAAATACTTTACCGTTCTAGGACAAAGGAAAGTATAGCCATGTATCTGCATTGATAAACACTATGTAACATTCCACCAATTTATATTGTCTATAAATACTGTATGCACATGGAAGGGTCAATATAGTTTAAAAACTAAACTATTGCTCAGTAAAATAATTATGCTACACTTTCTACAATTTTATATCAAAAACTGAAAGTGACATCAACTGTGAGACAAAGGTTGCAATACTAATACAGAATTGCAAGAAAGTGTAATTTATGTCTTAGTTGTTTTTTCATATAAACCTTCATTTTCAAATAAGGGAGTGAAAAAAATTCAGCTGGGTGCCAGTATATGGTAGAAAAAAAACTCCTCTGGTTTCTGCTATGCAGTTTTCTGATCCACTTTTATTGGGCTTGATAACAGGTTGAATTACTCAGAAACAGATTGTGCCATGCTATGCTTGGAGAAAAGTAATTGTTCTCCATGTACATTGTATAAGGGATAGAAATTTGATCTTATAAAGGAAATCTTTAGCTATGTCAGGGCCAGAATGCTTCCTTGACCTTCTGGCCTTCTGCAATTCGTAAAGACTTCTTGTTACTGAAGTACCTTCCTTTTCTCTCTTCATTCCTTAGGATAAAACAGAATGTTCAACCCTCCAGCTGTTTTCCAGTCATATAAGCATCTTTTAAATATCAGCCTCTCTCAATTCCAATATATAGCATTATCTGTAACCCATATGATAACTTGGTAGGGTAGAGTGAGGATTATATTGTGTCTACATCTGCAAAAGATGATTATTAGGTTAAAACAAATCAAAGTGTAGATTAATAGAGCCAGCACGATAATATGATACTGTAGAATCTCTCTAGAGAAGTAATTCTCAAGTTTGGCAACTTTTAAGATCTGTGGACCAAATCCAGAATGGCTGGGGAATTCTGGGAGCTGAAGTCTATTCATCTTAAAGTTGCCAAGGTTGAGAAACTTTAGAGATTTGGACTTCAACTCACATCACTCACAAAAATGTCTTGGGGAATTCTAAGATATTAATCTGCACATTTAGAGAGTGTCTAGTCAAGGAAAGGCAGTACTATAGATGCTTCGTTTAAATTTCACATATGTTAACTTCTATTCTCAGGATTTTACACTCTGTTATTATGCTTTATATAGCATATAAAGCTATATGCTATATAGCATATTTCCTTGGGTTTGAATTCTGGATTCTGTGTAGGCAAGTTCATATAAGTTTCTTTGGCAACAATCTGATAAGCAGCAATAGACAGAACTTAAAGCGAATAGATTTGTTTCAGAATAAACTTATCCTCTGTGCATTAATTTTGTTGGCGACAAAACTTCCAGGATTTTAATGTAATTAGCATTTTCAAACATGCCTTAAACATGCTTTTCCATTTCCTGTATGTCAGGAAAAAACTATGACTTTTTAAAAGGGAAATCTTTTTAACTTTAGAGTGATTTTAACTTTATCTTTGAAGGTTAGAAAAAATATAACACTGAGGTATTAACTTATTGGTATGCGAGATAGGAGAGGTGAGAAGCTGGCCATGTAATTTTATATTACACTTATTTGTAAGTGTTTGATTTCTGAACATTGCTTTCTGTCTTGCTAAGAAAAACCCCTGTGTTTGTTGAGATTATCCTGACAATAGTATGCTTTGTTGGTTGTCAAGGCATGTCTAGCATGTAGAGATATATTAATCTGACATTGCTACCATTGTAAGTGGCTGAAATAAATAGAGGACTCAAATAAATGAGGAGGGATTAACTGTGTAGATGGAGCAAACTCTTCAATCACTAAACTGGTGATTTTTGCAAAGGATTAGAGTGCTTCTAAGAATATTGATTACTGATTTGCTTCTCAGAATGAAGAAAGCAAAGTTTGTGTATGTATAAGCGTCCTGGAACAATGTTTATTGTTTCTATTGATAGATTTTTGTGGGTAAGTTCCCTTTAAAAATGTACTAGCTTTAATATGTGAAAAGAGAATATTGTCATGTGCTTATTTCTTTTTTTTTTTAAGCAACAGCTATTTTACAAAATTTTATAATTCAGCCTTTTTGAAACTGCAGGATAAAGCCATTTGCTGACAAAGTATATAATGCTTTAATAAAGATTTCCCAAGATTTAATAATCAGCCAGTTATATGTTCTACATTCAAAATGTGTTTTAGCAGCATATTCTTAATAATCTGTTGTACAGTTTTTAAAAAATTGACAGGATAAATGTAATGCAGATTGGCTAGATTCATATCTGTAAGACCTGCCATTGAAACAGCAATTCCTATAGTACAAAAATAAGCTATATGCCACTGAAAATTTATCTTCAAATAATGGGGTGAGCTTATCCCAGCTTCTGCCAACCTAGCAGTTTGAAAGCATGAAACAAATGCAAATAGAAAAATAGGGACCACCTTTGGTGGGAAGGTAACAGCGTTCTGTGCACCTTTGGCGTTGGCCACATGACCACTGAGACATCTTCAGACAGCGCTGGCTCTTTGGCTTTGAAACGGCGATGAGCACCGCCCCTAGAGTCTGGAACAATTATCACATATGTGCAAGGTGAACCTTTACCTTTACCTTATAAATAAAAATAGTTTACATCAAATGTCAGAAATATCACATTTTGAATGTGCCAGTAAGCTGCAGGTATCCCATAATTAGAGGGATGTGACAATACTAGTGTGGCTTGCAAAGTCATCAGTAGAGTTTGCTTTATATAGAATAGCATGATCATGCCTGGAGTAATAGAGGCCTTTGGTTATATTTGTAGCATACTGGTCAAAATGTGCTAAAACTGTCTATCGTCCTTATCATAAGATAAAAAATCTGAAGGTAGTACAGGTGTGACTAAAACTGGTAACTTACTTAGCATTATTTCTGCCTTACTAAAATATGAAAGCCTTAATTGATCAAAGCAATGACGGGCAGCAGAAGTGAATATTCTGGGGCCAGTTTGGTAACTACCATGGCATATGGGAAGTAAGAAAAAGGGGGAAGATGTGATAAATCTGAATGAAGGTAATCTGATCTTGTGTAGTGGTGCTGTGAGTATTATACATGCAGGTAAATTAAGATATAGATTTAATTAAGAAAGATGACGTTAAACGCATGCCAGAATGCATGAACTGAATTTTTCATTCATGTTCTTATGGAGGAATGTGAAAGTAGAAATCTATAGTTGATAAAATTTGCATGTTTATTTATGTATGAGCCCAAGGCAGTGAACAAAATGCTCTGTTACCAATTTTACCCACAACATTTTTGTAAAGTGAAGTATGAAAATGAAAGAACCAGAGATGAGTTTTGGGAAAAATTGTTTTACATGAATCCAGTATAAGGAAAAAAGTACTGGATTCAGAAGGGGGACTCATCAAATTTCCAGACAATGCTAAATTGGCAGGAATAGCCAAAACTACAGAAGACATGCTCAAGAATCAGATAGATCTTGGTAGACTTGAACACTGGGCCCTACCTAACAAAATGAAATTCAGTGTAGAGAAAAGTAAGGTTTTATACTTAAGCAAGGAAAATCAAATGTACAGGTACAGATTAGGTAAAACCTGGCTCAATAACGAGAGGGATCTTGGAGTCCTAATGGACAATGACTTAAATATGAGCCAGCAATGTGCGGCAGCAGCCAAAAAACCAATCCTAGGTTGCATTAATAGAGGGAAAGAATCAAGATCATCTGAAAAATTAGAACTGCTTTATAAAGCCTTTGTAAGAACCACACTTGGAATATTGCATTCAATTTTGGTCACCACATTATAAAAAACATGTAGAGACTCTGGAAAGTCTGTAGAAAAGAGCAACAAAGATGATTAGAGTACTGGAGACTAAAACATATAAAGAACGGTTGCAGGAATTAGGTATGTCTAGCTTAATGAAAAGAAGAACTAGGGATGACATGACAACAGTGTTCCAATATTTGAGGGCCTACCGCAAAGAAAAAGAGGTCAACTTATTTTCCAAAGCACCAAAAGGCAAAAGAAGAAACAATGAATAGAAACTAACCCAGGAGATAAGTAACCTAGAACTAAGGAGAAATTTCCTAAAAGTGAGAACAATTAACCAGTGGAATGGCTTGCCTTCAGAAGTTGTAGGTGCTCCATCACTAGAATCTTTTAAGAAGAGACTGAACAGGCACTTGTCTGGAATGGTATAGTGTCTCCTTGGACAATGGGTTGGACCCAACCAGTGGTGGGTTTCAAATTTTTTTACTACTGGTTCTGTGGGTCTGGCTTGGTGGGCATGGCATGGCTTGGTGGACATGACTTGGTTGAGGTGGCAAGAGAAGGATAGTGTAAAATCTCCATTCCCAGCCCACTCAAGGGAAAGGATACTATAAAATCTCCATTCCCTCCCCACTCCAGGGGAAGGTTACTGCAAAATCCCTATTTCCTCCTGATCAGCTGGGACTTGGGAGGCAGAGGATAGTTGGGGCAGGGCCAGTCAGAGGTGGTATTTACCAGTTCTCTAAACTACTCAAAATTTCCGCTACCAGTTCTCCAGAACCTGCTGAATACCATCTCTGGTACAGTAGTATAGGGTGATTTGGAGCCCATCTGGAGAGGCTCTGTAGACATGAGTCTCCAACATAGCCAACCAAAGCTTCTCTGAATTTCCTATGTTGTATCAACTTTTTCCCAAAAATGTGAAAAGAGAGAAACTAAAATTTTGGACCTCTTGGTGAGCTTGGGTGAATAAACGAAGGCTCTTTTGTTGGCACATTCTATCTTTTCAAGGTTGAAATGTGCTTGCCAGTACTTCATTGGAAATACGCTGCTGTTCCAGTATAGCCCTGCACAAGCACCATCACCAACCATACTGCCTGGGACTGGGCAACTGGAACTTGCCCTTAAACTGGCCAGAGGTAATTTCAAAGCAGAGGGGTCACCTACAATGTATCTAAGACCGTAATCAATAAAAGTATGGTACTGTATTTTGTTGTATCGGCCACCAGCATGAGAAATAGTTTCTAATTTGGATTTTGCACTAATTTGAAGACAGGGATTGTGTTGGACGTTTTGCTGCTGGATGGAGAGGAAGAATTCAACTAAAGAAGACAATAGTTATTTGTATTTTTAAACAAACATTTGTATTTACCTTTTTAAAAACCCAACTTTAAAAAGAATGGAATATCTCACCAAAGCTATTTTTAAGTATTGTAAGCTTTATTTATAATAAACTGGGTCCTACAGGATTTCTAGCTTTATGTGGGATTCATCTTTGATGAATCTCAACTGTCTAAGTGAGCACTCACAAATTTCTACTGCTCTTTTGGCTTTACTGGGAAATTTTACATTGTTAGGAAATTATGAACTTGAGTCTTGAAACTTGGGCTGTTTAGACTTGAATTAACTTAACATGTCACATTTGTCAGTTGAAGGGAGCATACCAGGTCATCCAGAAAAACAGGGTTCAGTTTTATTGTTTCTTTTGTCTGTTCCTCCTCCCAATCTAAGCATGTGGCAGCAACCAAGAACATCTCTTGGCTGTATTTTGGGTTAACAGTAAACAATTAGTTTTGATCTAATTGGCATAACTGGCATAGCATGAGCTGTAGAAGAACATCATCTTTCAGTCCTATCACAAAATCTTTAATCGGGGGACAGAGCAAGCAGCCTGGTAGTACACATTTTTGCAGTTCCTACTGTTTAATTACATTAATAGACCTTTAGCCATTTTTATAGCATTCTTTCTTGAATTCAACTTATAGAAGTTGAATCAATGATAAAATCATTCCGATCCTGGTTTTCTCACTAATGATAGCAATAGCTCTACTCTAGAGATGCTTTTGCCTCCACTGCAGTTGTCTGATCTGGGCTTAAAATGTCAGTGTATACTTGCATTGTGCTAATACAGTTCTTGGGCTAATAAGTAGATCAGAGTAAAAGACATAATCCTAGTTTAGACTGGTGACGAAGACTGATTCTTAAATTGAATAAATTAGTTTTTGATGTGAGGGTCCTAATATTTTTTTTCTTTTCTGCAGATCAGTCTTACAGAGATTTCTATGGACACACCGAGTATCCAGTAAGCCGTTACCTGCGAGAGCCTCTCTATTTTCAGGTAGAACTTCTTCACAGCCAAGATCCACAACTGGAGTTGTTTCTGGAGAACTGCTGGGCTACTGCAAAATCTGACAGGAACAGTTTTCCACAGTGGCACATCGTGGTTGACAGGTACCAGTTTTAAATGTGGGTTGGAGGTCGTCTGCCACTTATATAAAAATTTGAACATTGTGAGTGAAGTTGTTGCAGAAGGCAGTTGGACAAGGCCTGCATAGAAAGCGGCTTGGGTTATGCTAGGGAATGAAAGACCTGTAAAAACTTTCCAAGACAGAACAAAATATAACACTTTGTACCAGCTGCAGAAATCACTGCTATTCTATGTTCAAAAATTCAATCATCTAAAAACTGAAAGACACACTGGCAATTCTTGCCATAAGTTCAAAACTTAAGATAGAGTTTGATGGTATATCTTCTAGAGCAGGGGTATCAAACTTGATTTCATTGAGGGCCACATCACGGTTGTGTTTGACCTTGGGAGACCAGGGTGGGCATGGCCAGGATGGGCATGGCCAGCTTGACATCACTCGTGTCGGGGGCACCTGTGGTGGCCCAGGTGTGGCTGTGCGATCCTCCTGCAGCCCTCCTGCAGCCCTCTGCCAGTGAAAACGGAGCTCGGGAGGGCCACACGCAGCGCTCCGGGGCTCTGTTTTCAGCTGTGATGGCCTCCTCCATCACAGTCGGAAACAGTCCTTCACTGTTTCTAGGGTGGCCCCCTGGCCAGATCTAAGCATTCCATGGGCCAGATTTGGCCTGCGGGCCTTGAGCTTGACACCCCAGTTCTAGAGCCTTAATACTATATCATCCAGCATGAGTTCTCTATTTTATCAGTCAGACGCAAAGGTTTCTATATGGTTGAAGTTGTACTGATAGGACTTGCGCTAATATTGCATTCCATGGCATAATCCAGTTAAGTAGACTTTCTGGTCTTTAATGCCAATTTGGCACACGCTGGATCTTATAGCTATAGTTTTGTTGAGAAACAATATATGACATGTATTTTATTTAATTTATATTTAATAATTATTAACTACCTGTCTCCTTGAGAGGGATTCTCTCTCTCTCTCTCTCTCTCTCTGTGTCTCTCTTTCTCTCTCTCTTTCTCTCTCCCTCCCTCCCTTCCTCCCTCCCTCTTTCTCTCTCTGTATGTGTGTGTACAGGTGTACATGTAGATATATATCAAATGATTCTTTTTAATCTTATACACTAGTTGCGAGAATACAGCCGATTCACATCAAACCATATTCCATGATGTCCCAAACACTTCTGTCCCATTCCCTACACACCTGAAGAGGTTTGAAGTGAAAATGTTTACATTTGTGGTGAATAGTCAAGCTGTTAAAGGACAGGTAAGGATTGCCTTTATGGGTCAATTTGGGTAATTTTTGACATGATCTAACACTTGATAAGCTGGTCCTTCTGATGGTATATCAGGGTAATTGACTGTTCCATTGATAACATTCTCCTCCAACATTCTGCCTTGATATTGTCTTTATTTCGTACCAAAGATATTGTATGACATTAATATAGTTTTTCTACTTGTACAAGGATATTTCTGTAATGTTGTGTTAAAACTGGAATACTTCAGTTTTATTTTAAAACCAGTTGAATTCAATTCTTCCAAAGGGGACATCTAGTATTTTCTATATTTTGTCAGGTGCTGTAGTAATATGCTCTCAAACTGTTTTGTGATGCTTGGTGATTTTTGTCTGTTGTTCAGATCTACATCCACTGTAGTGCAGTAATCTGTGATTCCACCCAGCAATCTTCTGATGCCCTTTGCATCAAGCTCTGTATTCCCAGAAAGCAAAGAGCAGGTAAGGGATTAGAATACAAATGACTGATTGCTGTGCCCTCTGGATTGCAAAATGTTATGTTCTTTACCTACAACCTTGCCCAACTTCATATCTCCTAGATGAGTTGGACAACTGATGTAGTCACTGAATTCATTGGCATGCTGCTTCAATAGCCTGATTGGAGGCAGTTTGGTTGAGAATGGTTTCCCATATGTCCAATGCTTTTGTCTATAAACTTTCCACTTTTTAAAGAATTGGCTATCAGAAACTATATTCTGAAACAAAATCTCGCTCTCCAAAATGTGTACAAATGCATATTTTGTCATGTAAGTTAATGTCTTCTTAAGCCTACTCTGTTCATTACTTCCCTGTAATGTCAGATACCAGCCTGTGCCATGGTCAGAGAAAGGTGAGAAATCTGGTTTGTGGAAAATATAAATGCACACATTAGGCAGTACCTAGAGACATGGTTCTTATAGTTAAAAAAAAAAACTAAAACATTTTAGCATCACTTATGATAGTACCTATAGATGAGTCTCAAATGTGTCCAAGAAGCATTAATATGAACATATTCAACTCACATAGGTATGGGTTAATATTTATCTTTCAGTTTTTCCAGCATCTGCTCTCTTTTGGGTGCAGACAAAGAGCTAAGACAATGAGACATTTAGCCTCCATAAATGTTATAAGTGTTAAAATCACTTGGTCTCCACCACATATCACAACTACACTTTGAAAGTTAAGGATCTGTCTTCATGGAATTGCTTTGTCCTGTCCGGAACCCAAGAGTGGAAGCCGTTTAAATTCACTTTCAATGCTTCATTTAAAATTAGCATTTCCCACTTTGTTCTAACCCAAGTTCTACTCTGTGATACCTCATTGACAAGACAGTCCAGAGCTAGTATTTGTATAGTTTTTATTGGCTATTTTATGTTGGTGCAAGCATGACATCTGTCCTCTTGGGGAGGGATTTTGGTTTGGACCACTGTAGCAACCAGATTCTGCAGACATCTGCCCACATAATGCCTTGATGTTTTCTGAAGTGCTTATTGGGTGTCCTAGTTTTTTAAAAAAATGTTTGGTGAAAAGAGTGCTAGTTCTCAGAAGTGTATACCCATGGGATGGGGATAAGGAGAAAATGATGGCCTTGGTCACCTTACTCTTCCCCAGACCCCTCCATTATGCAGGCCTATTACAAGTCCTCCAGCTGTGAAACTACACAGAGTATAAAGGTGACCAGGCTTTGAAAATTGATAAAAAAAAAACCTAATGAGAATCCCTTGATTCATTTTCAGTGGCTTCTTTGGCACCTTCATCCATTTTGTGTATATCCCCTTCAGTTCTATCTCTCAATCCTCAGTTATAATTGGCAAGCACAAAATAGCAATTGCGCCAGATTCCCAATCAATCTATTCTCACCCAGAACTCAGGCTGTTTGCTCTACATGGAGGGATTTTTTTTTGCAAACACAGGTTTAGTGCTAACTCCAGAATCAAGGTATTCCAAATTGATGCTATTTCAGAATATCACTAAACCCATGCGAAATGGAGCTATTAGATCAGTGGTTCTCAACCTTCCTAATGCCGCGACCCTTTAATACAGTTCATGTTGTGGTGACCCCCAACCATAAAATTATTTTCGTTGCTACTTCATAACTGTAATTT
>JANHFM010004381.1:73305-88797 GCA_032468115.1 Grayia smithii
ACTCTTTATTTTAACTGGAAAAGTTGGGGGTCGTCTTATACGCCCAGTCGTCTTATACGCCGGAATATATGGTAAATGTTACTGCAGGTCTGAAATGAGAAATTGTGCTACTGAATTGAAGCAACAAAGCCTGGAGTAGTGGTCCAAAATTTCTACATAATAGAATCATTGAGACTCTCTTTATATATTAGCAGTCCATTAGCAACAATCAATGGCAAGTAGCCTCATGGCGAGATAGGTGGGAAATAAATTTAACAAATAAATAAATATGTAAAACCCCACAAAATAATAAAGAACAGTGCTTTTTTCACAGAACTGGGAGGATGGGGATATATTTTTAGAAATTACAGGAAAAATATACCCTTCAGCTCTAGAGAAATACTAGCAATGATGGCACAACTAATGTTTTTATTTCTAACAGATTTGAGCTTCTTCTGAAAGATAATATTAAAATATACTCAGATATTATTAGCCCTATGAAAGATGGCATTCACTAAATCTTTTACCTTGCACTGTGCTGGGAAAAACAATCTGGTTGTTAGTTATACACTGCTAACCTTTGTAATATTCAGGATACTGGCCCTGTTATCTACCTAAAGTTTCTGGTCTGTTAGTTTTCAAAACAAGAATGTTTATGATAGTTATCTTGTGTCTGGTGCTCTAGATACCGAACAGTATGCTACATTGTTCTGCTATTGCTGTTGCCTACCTCCCTAGATGGTCATGGAAAGGTCCACAACAATGTTTCGGTAGAGTCTAAAAGATGATTCAGGATATTTACTTGTAGTTGAAACAAGTATTGCATATTTAACATGCTGAGATCACAGATTTCAAAAGATGCATGTTCCTTTGCTAGGAGCATGAAATGATTAACAACTAGTTTTCACAGAAAAACTAGTCTTAGATATCAATAGAAAATGTGACTGATCACTGTATATCCCAGTCATTTTTCTAATGTGATTGGAGTAATCGCTTCTCATATTGAAGAGTTCCATGGTGCAGCTGAAAAGCATGTAAACACAAGCTGCTTATTTGCAAAAAGCTTCCAGATTTGCAATATGATTGCTATGGAAACCACATAATGAAAATCTTATAACCATCTGTGTGCTTTGATGAATTTTACTGCATAGTTCAGCTGTTTTTGTTTACTGTTGTTGAAATATTGAGTAGAATATATTAACTCACAAGTTCGCTATCTGAAGTATTAATATTGTTCAGTGACACAGCGTCTCCTAACTAATGTAGCCCAACAGAGTGCTTCTTGTTATTAATGTGCTATTAATTAAGGCTAATGTAGGTATATTTGTGATAGGGACTAGAGCTTTGAATGAGAGGGAGATAGAAGGACTTAGAGATTGGCTCATACAGCAAAAGATTACTTGTGTTGTGGCAGAATTGCACCACAGAAACTAAACTTAGATAATTTTTTATATCTATTTATTTAATATTTTCTGTTTTATCTATTGAACGTGATGTGTTGACCTCTTTGTATCTTCTTGAGTGTCCAAAGAAATTCCTCAAAGCATATTTAATCATAAGTAATGATGCAAGAAGTAAAGAGGAAATATGATATGGGAAAGCTTAATCTTATAATTTATTTAAAATGTCAAAAAAGCTGCTGTAATTATTTTCTAAACTTGGATGAGAAGATTATCTTCTTTATTTATGCAAGTAGGCAGACGTGCGCAAGCATTCTTATGTATTCTAAAACTATTATAAAAATTAAAAATGGTATATGCAGTAAATGTTTAATTGGCAGAGTATAACAACTTTGAAATAACATATGGCTGTGAGAATCTGGAATAATGTCCACTAATGGTTGATGGGTTGCCTAGACTAAATTATGTGGAAGAGTGTTTTTGAAAGAGCAGATTTCTTAATTAAGTGCAACTAAACTTAAATATTGCATTGTTTATCATTTGCCAAGACTGTACAGTAATAAATTGGTAAGAACAGCTGGCATCATTGCTTGAATGCCGCAAATAAATAGTTTGTCAACATTTTTAGCAGCAAAAAATGGTCTTTTGTAGAATGATGCATATTAAGTAATGTTTATTAAGTATAAATTATTTAAGATTGTGATGCCCACTGGAACAGTGGATTCCCCACTGGACATCGATGGATCTGAATGTTTACTGGATGTGACTAAGGAATGAGAAGTTGGGTGTCCCTGACTGTAAGACAGATAGATTTTTCTAGTCTTGTCAGCTTGATTAACATGTAGCATGAGGAAGCTATTGTACTATTCTGCATTTTCATAGCATTTTACTTTGTGTGAAGTGAGGTTATTTTATCTATACAAAAACCTCATCTGGTGGACTATAAGGTGGTAGGCCTACTGTGGCCCACCCAGGGAGTTTCATTGTTAGAGTTTGCAAGCTGGATTTCCCCATTAGATTCAACATGCTGACCCCAGATGTACAATGAAGGAACCACTAACTGTTAAATGAATTGTAAAGTGAGCACACCCAGCCACATATTGTACTTTGGATATTATTATCACAAAACTACTTATTGATGAAAGCTTTCTTTTAAATGGACGTCAAACCATCTGCTCTGCCTTAGAGCCCAGTTAGTTGCTAACAGAGGCAATCAGTTCAAATTAGATTACATGAAGCGATTCAGTCTGAATTGTACTACTCAGTCATGTTACTAGCTTCTAACTGAATTGTTGTGGTCCAAGAATTGTGACATAGTTAGTCCTGGAGTAATACTCTTGAAACTGAACGTTAATTGCGAGTGGACTTTTAGTTATAGGAATTGAAGCTAGGTGCCATATTGTAGTGATAATTAAGCCATCCTTAATATTTGCAGGTAATAGTGTGCTCTTTATTAATTATAAGTTAAAAACTTGTTCATAATGATTAGTAAAAATCATACAGTTACATAAATTGATGGGTCTCTGGCATCAGATGAACTGCTTCTGAAGTATACCAATCTGTCAGACTTTCTAAATAGTACAGACAAAAAACCAATACCATGACTATTAATGCCTTTATCTGATGGTTGCCCTGGCTGCAGCTCTTTCTCCTTCTATCTCTCAACAATATTCCCACAGACTATTCTATCATCCCAGATTTACAATAACCTGATAATTGCATACTTTGTGACTCCTGTAATCTACAAAACAGCACTTTGTGGTTAGAGTCAGCTTGTTCACAGATTTTCTCAGCACTGATGTTGGAATTTTTCCAAGTATTTCAGTATATAATGCATAGACTGTTCTAAAAGTGGAATCAGGTGTAACCACAATTCAGAGTAAGGAAATTGTGTTATTATGCCCCATTAGGAGTAGAAAAGTATTGGGTCTAGATGGATAAAGGAGAAATCACTTGATGTGAATAGCCGTGGTCTAAAGCTTTTAGTGTTTCATTCTTGATGTAGAAGATTAATTTGTGTTGATTTAATTGTACAATTTGCAACAATGTAAAGCTTTTGATACATATTTATAACTTAAAAGAGGGGGAAAAGGCTGCAAATATGTCAGTTTGATATTGGGGTAATTCTGCCAAGACATAAATTGAAATGACCTGTTCATGAAGTATTTCACTGAATAATAGATTGGTGGATTCAGGAATTACTCTGATGGGGATGGCCATGAAACTGGGCCAAACTTTCTTTAGGCAGCAAAATGTCTTGGGCAGCATTGCCTTAAAATGCTAGAGGTTATCACCATGTGAGTATGTAAACTGAAATAAAATTTTGGCTTTGGAAGAATGCAGTAGAAAAAATAAACTTAGAGGACATATATAGATTATAAGCAAATTCAAACTGAAAATAACTACTGGAAACTTCCAATATGTTAACTCCACAATGAAAATCTAACACCATCCGTAGGAGACCAGGTCTGGGGAGGCTGATCTGTTGACAATTAGAATCTACTTTCTCTGTTTAGAGAAAACAAATAGTTGTAACTATGATATGGACATTTTTTATTCAAAATATTGATCTTTGTAATTAAGGGAGAATGGCAAATGTTTAGCACAGTTTAAGCCTCTAACATGTTCTGAAGTTTTTGAGAGAGAAAGTATGCACAAATGAATTATCATCTTGATCTTTTCTGAATGATCTAGGACTTAAAGTTCTTTAAGCTAACTTTTTTGTTGAACTTTTTGTAATCACAGAAGAAGCAGCAACAGTAGCTGAAATGCTAGGAAAGAGTGAAGAAACAAAGAAACAAAGCCAGGATGCTGTAAGCAGTATTTCAGGTGCGTTGGATGTGGTGTCTATGTTTGCTTTTGAAGAGTTATCTTCCCTCTTAGCATAAATAAAGATATTTGAATTTACAGAAGCTTAACCATTGTCCTATGGCACTAAAGCTGAGTGGGATTTGGTGGAGGGCAGAATCTGAATAGCCCCATTTAGGATGCATGAAAATTGCTTGAGAAGGATTTATAAAGTAAGCCAATTTATACAAGGTATTCCTTTCTGAATTACTTTGTAATGACTCAATTAGCTTTCATTTCTTCACAAAGGAGATTTAGCTGCATAAATTAGCTTATCATCATTGAGGATGTGTCACTGCTAAAGGACAGTTTATAGATACAACATGCAGTTGCTGTCAAACCTATAAGAATGTAATATAGACATCTGTGTATACTTTGTGCTTGAGCAGAACAGACTTCTGTCATTCAGAGACTAACAGGGGACAACAAGTTGCCCAGGGGACCAACAATGTAGACATCTCTGAAAAGGTCATCTTGACACAGGCTCTGACAATCGACCCACAGCTCTGTCTTCTTTGATAAAAATCAGATAAACTTAAGACCACTAATTGATCTGCAGCCTGCTTAAATGTTGGCCATGCATATCTTCATTGCATATGATTATACTGCAGAAAGCAAATGAACCAGCCTAAGAAATGCCAGGGTCCAATGACTGCAGAAGGAAAGGTGATGGTGGTAGGAAAATTAGAAGGGAACAGCACTACCCAGGAATTGTAGTTGGGGGTGGGGGAAAGTCACTGCTCTCTTTTGTTTGTGTTGGCAAATTGTCCTGGTGTTAAGCCACACTAAAGAAGGGAATTGGGAAACTGGATCAGGTACCTAGAATAGGACAGCTTTTCTACTAACATTTGCTTTACTGGTATTGCCATTTAGAAACTTGGCTGACTTCTGGATTTGGAAGCCCAACACTTATTCCTTATTGAAATACATCCAAATCCCAGACATCAGCTGAATGCTTGGTGTGCTTTGTCACTGTGCCTGAAAGAATGAACCTGAGGTTATCTTTTTCGTCATACTTGCTCCACATCATTCTTCCAATACTGTCAGAGAAAGGGTGGATGAGGAGTATGTTCAGGAAATTTCTTCACTGTGCCCTTCCGGTTGTAGCATGTGGAAAGGAAACAGGCATGACTTCCGGTCTCTGGCAGGAAACTATATGAACAGGTTGTTGTGGACAGTTTAGGCTAATGTTTGCTGCAAAGGAAACAAAGTTTTAAGTCATCAGATGTTGCTCTTAGAATGGACGACTACAATAGTTTAAGTAATATTTCTTATCATAGAAAAGTTACTCCCACCAGCAAGTTGGATCCAAAGTTTTTTGGTAACTTGGCATGCATTTACATGAACACAAAATCAGCTGGCTCCATTTCAAGGCCTTTAGAAGCCTAAAGTATTTTCAGAAATGAAGTAAAACATCATACAAGAAAGAGTATATTTAAGCATCACCTAGAATTTTTGATGCTTCTGATAGTATTGTTACTTCTTCTTTTGGAACACCATGGTTATCCACTTTGCTTCCCTCAAAAAGTACCAAAAAGTAGTTCTATTTAGATCCTATGTATTCAGCCACTATAGGATTGCCTTGAATTCAGTAGGTCTTAGTCTATGTAGGATTGGAACTTCAGTGAACCATAAGCATGAACCAGTAAACAGTGTAAATCACTCTTTCATAGGAAGGTTGTCCTAGGTAATAGTTTGTAGTCTCTAGGATTTCTCTGTTATTTATAAGACTAAACCTGATAAATTTCACTCAACAATTGGATTAAGTTCTACAGCAAGTAAATTTCGATAAATGGTGTTACAATACATTTAGCAAACTCAAACATAAATGCAATTTGTTGTTTTCAAATGGTATGTTTTAAACAATCTTCATTATATCCTTTTTAAATTTGAATTTAGTAGATATAGCCTGCAACATCTATTCGTCAGTTGGTATAGCATACAAGAATTGGACAGATTTAAAATATTAGATCTTTATATATTCTTGGATTCTTTAGGAGTACCGTGATATATCTGACCAAAGATCCACCATTTTAAACAATAGTCAGGAAGCTCACAAACGAGAATGATATGGTGGTTTTTTTGCAATGAGGTATACACAAATGAAATGGGAATACAGTTCCCAGAATTCCCAGAAAGTTGGCAAAGGCTGAAAGATTTTGGAAGTTATAACTTCAGGTTGGAGAAAGCATATAATCCCAGCACAACTGAAAGATTCAGATTGACAACAATAAGTAAAGAAAATGTGTTGCTTTGTTCAGCTCTACACGTGAAAGTCCATCTCTGATGGAAGTATAGTAATTGTATTGAAATATATTTATAGAATGCCTTTAATTTTAATAAATTTCTTGGAGAAATTCTTATTGAAAAAGCAGTATTACAAATAAGTAGATAAATGCACCTGTCCATTATTGCCAATAGCTGCTGATGGATTGGTCCTTCATTATTTGTCTAATCCCATGTTAAAAAAAAATCTAAAGTAGAAGCAACATCTTATTTTTCTCTATCATCTTCATAAATTTTTATTACTTTGCTGTTTATAGCATTTGGGGAATGAGGGCCATGTACAATGGACTTGAAATACTTGCAATATGGATTTTGTACTGTTGCACTGCCTAAATAAAATAGATTTGCTAGTATTTTAGTTTACCTTTTGGCTCTTTTTCTTTCTAATTTAAATGTTTTGTTAATAATTATCCATTAGCAAGAAAAATGTAGAAAGCCTTTCTTTTAGAAACCACAGTGTTGCCCAAGTGCTTGATGTTTTGTAGGTAAAATAGTTTTGTTTTCAGTTAACAAACAGTGCTTCATCCTATTGTATCTTACCAATACCCATTTTAATGTTTCTCCCTTGAAATATTTTTGACTTTTATTCAGAATACAATGCTTTTTTCAATTCTTATGCTTACACATTATTTATATGTATAATTTTTCATGATTTAACTGGACAGATAATTTCTCGCAAACCAATCGACTTACCTTGATATTTCTTTGTTGTGCAAGCTATAAAAATAAATGTAAGCCTTTATTCCAATTTTCTCTAAAGGAAATCTTTTAATTAACAAATTAATTTGAAATGTTTCAAATAATTGTAAATTAATTAATCTTCCTTGTTTTGACTATCTAATCAGGGTCCAGCATACTGAGACAAGAATATACATGTTTGTGTAAATGTTCTTCATTCTAGGTATAACTATGTATTTATATTACAATCCTGTAATCCTGTAGTCCTTCTGAATGAACTAAAAAACCCTAAATGCCATAGCTTACCAGCAGTGTATTACCATATTTTTCACTCCATAAGAAGCACCTGATCATAAGACGACCTAGGTTTAGAGGAGGAAACAAAAGAAAAAATATTGTGCAGAGCCTGAGAGGATTACAGATAGGCGTCCTCTCATGTGCCAGCTCTGCCTATTGACTCCTACACTGTGGAAAAGAGACAGAAGAGACGGGCAATGACAAAGACAGAAGAGGCGGGGTTCAGCATTGTAAAAGGATTCCTTCGCCACAGGTCAGCTGCTATTCACCAATAGCAGGACTGGCACCAGTCCACCATTGGACCGGCACCAGTCCACCATTGAGGACCCCTGAGGTAATACACTTCACGGTCTGTGATGCAATATTCGTTCCATAAGATGCACAGACATTCCACCCACGTTTTTTGGGGTGGGAAGTATGTCTTATGGAGTGAAAAATATGGTACATTATATACATGGAAGCAAAGAATTGGTTGTTATGCTTCTAACAGTGTAATTGTAAGGAGAAGTATGATGCTTATTGGCACCATATCCTCTCTAGATTGCCGCCTTAAAATGACCAAAATCCTATGAGACTGTCACATTTTTCCCCTCTCTTATGAATTCTCAGGCAAGAAAGCATGCAAGACCTCGGTTTCTTAAAATGAAAAAAGAAGACTTTTTAATGCTTATGCTTTAGCATTTAGAGCATCACATGAAATTATACAATGCCTGAAAAGATTGCTGACCCTTTTTGAAAGTAGTGTACATTTCAGCATTTCTCAAGTTATTGTAGCTGTGATAAGATAACTGTAGTTGGATTCCTTCCAATTCTTCTAATTCCTTATCCAGTGCAAACTTTAAAATGTTGAGTCACCATAACAGAAGCTCCACAAACATTCCAGAGTGCCCATTTCTCCCAACATTGGTGGACTGACATTCATTCAATTATACTAATTACAGCTGTTGCACAAAAATAATATACAATTAACCTTAATTTTCCAGCACAGTTGAAAGAGTGACCTGTCTGTATCATAAAATATTAATGTATCTATATTTTATTTTATTTTATGTATTTATCACATTTAGAAACTGCCCATCTAACTCATAGAGGGACTCTGTGTGATGGTCAGTTAAAAAAATATCAATATAGCTCAGTCTTTTAAGTCACTTAATCATCTATTGTTCCATTCACATAGTTTTAATGTAACATGTTCTTTCAATTCAATTCAATAAAATAATAAAATAATATAGAGTATATTAGATTCTTAATATTATACCATATACTGGTATACGTAAATATACGTAAGAGAGAATATAAGAAAAATATATTCAATTAATATTAATCATGCTTTCAAATATTATGGTTACAAGCATTACTAATTATTTGAAATTTAAATTTAATATAATGAATATAAAATTAAAAATTAAAAATGAAGGAAGAACATAAACAAAATACTTGTTTTACAATAATAGTTTCACTCTTACAGTAAATTAATTATTAAACTCTCCATTGTGTTTTTGCATGATGTGTGTATGTGCAAGTGTGTATTCCAAAGATGCTTTTTCAAGAGGCAACTGGACTTTTTTGTTTTTCTTAGAAGAATTTTTGCTTCTCATCCAAGAAGCTTCTTCAGCTCTGACTGGATGGTGGGGAAGCTGAAGAAGCTTCTTGGATGAGAAGTGAAACATCTTCAAAGAAAAACCAAAAAGTCTAGTTGCCTCTTGAAAAAGCATCTTTGGGAGAACTATGATCTGGATAACTGAGACTCTCCATAGGTGTGTGTGTGTGTGTGTGTGTGTTTGTGTGTGTGTGTATATATATACACATACCTATATGTCTTGACCAACCACTAGCATCTTTTTTCTTTTGCTCTTTTAAATTGTTCTTTTTTCCTGTTATATTTCCCTCCTGAACAAATTTGCCTTTGGATTAGAACGCTGGAAAAAATTGTTCTGTCTTCACATGCCATCTTTTTCAATTCAAGCCTTTGAGACTGCTTCACTTTGCTTACCCTGGGCACAACCCTCATTAAAACCTAGCACTTACTTCTGAGTAGACACATGAATTTTACTCTGTGCAATCTTGTTAAAGATAAAGAAGCAGCATGATATACCAATTAACTTTGTCGCACACCATCCTTCCCTTCACAGATGGGCATAAACACCCACACAGGAGCTTGACACTTCTAGTGTGTTTGTACTGTTAACTAGTTACAACTTTGGAGACTAATAAAATTCAGGGTATAAAACCCAATTTTTATTTTCTTAATAAGCATTTATATTACATTGTTGCTTTTGGTCTAGTCAATATTTAGGCCAGGAATCAAACATTTAAAAAAGTTTGCATGTTCCATATATGAAACTGTATTAAATAGCTCAGAGCAATTGCATTTTACATTAATGATAATAGAAATATACAGTATATAATCACAATTAGATTTATAATCATATTTAAGGTTGATACCTTAAATGTGATTATAAATCACATTGATACCTATCTGAATTGTTGTGTGCTGAAGTGATTGTTTGGTGCTCTTTTAGGTTTGCCATATCCCAATTCCCTAAATGAAGGCAGCCTGGTATGCATATTATGCAAATCACTGTTTCATTATGCAAAGTAAGCATTTTCTACCAATTGCTTTGCGTTTTGCTCCTGGCATATGTCACCATATTTGAGGAAGGAATGTTGGATGCCAGGAAAGAGTCATTTAAATCATCTTATGCTTTCTTCTGAGCAAAATCTTCAAGCAAGGTTTCCTACCGCTTTTTATTTATTCATTGAATTTGAATTGTATCACAGGAAGACCTCCGTTACCTCTTTCCCCAGTCCATTTTCCTGATTGAAAATTATTTCCAGACTAATTAATTCCAACAGAAAGCAACTTATAGAAATCACGTGGACTTTCTTTTGACAGATGGAAACTTGAAAGTTATTCTAACATTTAAGTCTTGATAAGAGAGCGATGGCATTAATATGTTTATACACAGGAGATCCTGTTTGCAGAACTTCTGCATCACATCTGGATTCACTTCAGAAATATGATAAAGCAGAATGGGAAAAGATGTCAGAAATGTTAACCTACAAGAAATTCCATGGAGAAGGATGTTATTTTTCTCCTCCCAAATTCTTGGCAGGTTTTTATCAAAACCTTGTATGTTTAGAAGGAAATGAATGTACAATTATCAGAAATAACATTTAGAAAGCAATTCCAAAGATGTGTACCTAGAAAAGTATTTTGCTTCAACTGGAGACTTTGATGAAATCACTTAGAAAATAAAGTTGGGTTGGTTTTTTTTATAATGCATAGATGAGCTATATCCCTAGTTTCTGAATCAATTCTGGAACAAGTCTAATCCATTTGTATCCAATATATTTTAGTCTTTGGTCATTTTAATATTACAAACAATAAGCTACTAATTATTTGCAGATCAAGGTACTTTGTATAGAGGAAAACGATGAATCATCTTGATTTTATTGTGAAACTATTTGGCCACATTTCCTAAATCAAAATATTCTTTTTAAAATATTGACTATATAGAATCATAGGATCATAGGGCTGGAAGGAAATTTGGATCTAGGCCAACCCCCTGCTCAAGTAGGAGCCCTTATTTCCTCTAGCAATGAGAACCCATAATTCCAGAAGACAGGCTGTTCCATTGGTTAATGGTTCTCCATAACTTCTTTCCCACATCCCAAAATCTATTTGTCCCTCTGGATATCTCCCTCACGGACACATAGTAGTTGAGATGGAAGTGTTAGAAAACATCTGTTAGTAGACTCCATCCTCAGCCTTTTTCAAGTCAACTACTGATAGGAAAAAGCTGTGTTGCTCCAAAATGGATTAATTGCTGCTTGGAATCTTTTAAAGTTTAAAGAATGAAAAGGCAAATTTCTTTCTCAGGAGATCAAGATCAGGAGGGACTGGAGACTTTGGATGCTAAATGAAGATAAGAGACGAACAGCTGAAGAATGTGCTGTACTTTTGCAATGTGGGAACTTTATCTTTGGCTCATTATTGTGCTATGAATTAGATGTCCTGGTTTGAAAGAAAAGAATATAAGCATGGCGGCCAGAGTGATTCCTTGGGTTACAACAATTTTTCTCAACCAATCTTTCACATATTCCTGCTTAGAACACAGAATTCTAGATGTATCAAAAGTTCAGCAACATTTCAACATTCCTAGTTGGGCAAGAAATAATGGTTGGAAACTGAGCAAAGAGAAAAGCAACCTGGAATTAAAGAGAAACTTCCTAACAGTAAGGACAATTAACCAGTAAAACAGCTTGCCTTCAGAAATTGTGGGCACTCCATCACTGGAAGTTTTTAAGAAGAGACTTGTCTGAGATTGTATCGGTCTCCTGCTTGAGCAGCAGGCTGGATAGAAGACCTCCAAAGTCCCTTCCAGCTCTGTTCTGTTCTATGCTGAAGAATTGTCTTGCAGCTATTCTACTTTAAAGGCATCCTACTTCCTGTCCCTCCTCATGTTCACTCATTTGAATGACTTCAACCATCTGCAAAGGAAAGCTCCCTCCCTCAGTATTTTTATCTGTTGCTTTCATTGTTTTCTGCAACAAGAAGATGGTTAAACCAGACTTTCTTCTCCGTGCCATTGGGGATATCATTTTCTTTCTGCCTACACTACTTTCATAGTGTCTTTTTGCCCTCTTTATTTTTGCAGCAGCTTCTGTAAGATAGGATTTCCTTCTGCACTTTCTCTTCTTGCTCTTCTTGCTTCTCAAGGTCTTTTGCAAAACAGCAAATGTTTCTCAGATTCTTTGCTATGTTCAGTCTGCCTTTTGTCAGCTTCAGCTTTTGACTTTGCCTTCCAGCAATGAACAGGAACTCTTTTGTTTATTAGTTTTATATTTTGCCTTTCATCCAGAACTTGAAAATGACATAGATATCACTCCTTCCTCTTCTCCCCAATTTGAGATAGGTTGATCTAAAATAGTGTTTCTCAACTTAGCAACTTTAGTTTGCATGGATTAGAATTCTCCAGGCAACATGGTTGGAGATGAAGTCTACACAACTTCAGGTTGCCAAGATTGAGAAACTATAAGTTTTCATGGCTCAGGATGGACTGGAAACCTGGATCTCCGTTCCTAGTCCAACACTTTACTGATGCACTGCGTTGGCTGTCTTCATTATTTTTATTTTTTGAGGGCCTAAGGTTGTTCAAAAGAATTACTTTAAGATACACATTAAAAGTTGAGTGTCAATTTTTAGCCCATGCATTGGGCTACAACACTAATTATCATGTCAGTTCTCTATGGTTTATATAATTGATGTAGAAATTCTGGCTTAAGGAAATGCTAATTAAGATCTCATTTAGGAAAAGATGCTTATTATTTGATATAAACATGATGATTTGATGGCCTTTTCTGTATTGTGGTGTGTGTAAAAAAAATAATTTGTGGGCAATTAATTTCATTTGATTCCTTTTTCATTTAAGATTTAATGTGTTTAATGTGACTACGCTCTCACTGTATACTTCCAATTTTCTCCTTTAAATAACAACGTATATCTTCAAGGAGGTGCCTGGGATATACAAAATGTTGAAGTAGTTATTCAGGTTAATAAGAGTTATTTTAGATCCCTTGTTTTTTATTGTTTAGCATTTTCAACTATCCATTTGACTATAAGACTTGATGAAGATGATAAACATTTAAATCTTAATGCTCCCCATAGCACATCAAAATGGCACAGATGAGAACAAGATTCTTTTCATACAATCATCTTGTGAGATAGTTAGGCTGAGATTCACAACTGCCCAAAGTCATTCACTGACCTCCATGTAATTAGTAAGAATTTGAATCTACAGCTTCCCAGTTCAGCAATCTGTCATGCCACAGAAGTTAAATGTATCTATTAATAACACTCAAAATAATATTAAAATATTATTTTAAGGCAATATAAAATATATCTTAAGTATTTTAAGCCATCTTTTCTTTACTAAAACCTAATGAGTGCTTAAGTTCAAAATATGGAAACATTCTAGTTTTAGTGATGTCAACATGATTTCAGTTTAGGCATGAATAATTCCAAAGAAATATATACCTCATAATTTTCCTTGATATAAGATAGTAGTTTATAAATTTAATAAATAATAAAGTAAAATAAAATATAAAATAAAATATTAAAACCATTTTAATATTTAAAAATATTAAAACTGTTTTTGTAGACTAAATTCCACTAGGCTTCCACCATTGTTCCACTGCCAAAGAAATTTCCTATCAATAACCTCAATGATTACAGACCAGTGGCACTCACGCCTATCATCATGAAGTGCTCTAAGAAATTGATCTGTCGGCACATCACTTCGCATATATTTGATAAATACCAGTTTTCTTACAAATAGAACAAATAGATCTACAGAGGACGCTCTAGCCATCACTCTTCACACTGCTTTCACTCATCTGGAACAGTGGGGGGGAGGAGCTATGTGAGGATGCTTTTTGTAGATTTTGTAGATTTTAGTTCTGCAATTCTTCCACATAGACTAGTTTCTAAACTTATGGACTTCTTATTCTTTCTTAATCAATCTGCCTTTGGATTATGGATTTCCTGTCTGGCTGTTCTCAGAGGGTCAGATTAGGTAATCATACCTCTTCAGCCCTTATTCTTAACACTGGTACACCACAGGGTTGCGTGTTGAGTCCCTTACTCTATATTCTTTATGTACATTATTGCATTCCCACTCACGCCAGTAATACTAATTTTCCAAATGATACAACAAGAGTGGGACTCATCTCCAGGAGGGGATGAGTCTGCCTATTGAGATGAGGTGGTTGCTTTCATGGTGTGGAGACAACTTGGTCCTTAAGACTAATAAGACCAAGGAGTTTATAGTGGACTACAGACAGTGGTAGGATTCAGTCGGTTCATACCGGTTTGTTTGGGAGAACCGTTTGTTAACTTTTCATGGAGTTCTGGAGTTCAGTTCAGCTGAACAGTCAACGATAATCGTTACCTAAAGATTCCAGTAGTTCACACACAGATGTTCCTGCTTGTTTGTAATTAACCAAAGGAAGGGAAAAGAAAAAGAAGAAAGAACCACATAGCCATTTCCTCAGCAGAAAAATTCCAGCCCCTTTAAAATTTAGGCAGGGAAAATACAGTGCAAGAGAGTTTTTTTTCTTCTTTTCTTCAGTTAATAGCTCCAGACAGATGCAAAGAACCATTTAACAGGCAAATACTTAGTTGTGATAACAAAAGCCACAGGAATGCAGTCAGCACAGAAACAATAGAAACTTACAGATCATACAGAATAACAGAGTTGGAAGGGATCTTGTAGGTCATCTAGTCCAACCCTCTGTCCAAGCAGGAAACCCTATACCATTTCCAATGGCAGTCCAATCTCTTTGTGAAAGCCTCCAGTGATGAAGCTCCCACAACTTTCAAAGGCAAGCTGTTCCATTGGTTGATTGTTCTCACTGTGAGAAAATTCTTCCTTATTTCTAGGTTGAATCTCTTCTTGTTCTTGATAGGATTTGGCCAGGGAAGGAGTTTTAAAAATGTTAATACAGAGCAAGAGTTTCTTGTCAGAATTCTTATGTCTTTTTAAATACAAGTTCTAATTAGCAGAATTGATTTTATTAATTTGGAATAGGGTTGCAAAACTGTTTCTATGTATATGTATTTTGATCCTGCATTTTCAGCATTTGTTAGCTTAACAGTATTAGACTGTAAAGATTTCAAATTATCTTGTAACTGTGTTGCTTGTGTCTGATGGAGCACCCACAACTTCGGAAGGCAAGCTATTCCATTGGTTGATTGGTCTCACCCTTAGGAAATTTCTTCTTAGTCCTAGGTTGCTTCTTTCTTTGGTTAGTTTCCATCCACTGTTTCTTGTCGTGCCTTTTGGTACTTTGGAAAATAGATTGACCCACTCATTTTTGTAGGAGCCCCTCAGTGGCACACTTAATTAGTGCTCTGGCTAAGTGACTCCACTTAGTTCCAGTTGCCTGCAATTAGTGTTGGTTCGAATCTCACCAGGCTCAAGGTTGACTCAGCCTTCCATCC
>JANHFM010004381.1:118938-131346 GCA_032468115.1 Grayia smithii
GTCTTGGCTACGGAGTTGATCTGTGCAGGGTGGTGATGTGATTGTGCGTTTAAGTAGCGGTTGGTGTGTGTTTTTTTTCTGGTAGATGGTGTGTCCAAGGAGCCATTGGGTTTTTTGTAGATTAGGACATCCTGAAAGGGGAGTTGGTTGTTAGCTTCTATTTCCATAGTAAATTGTATTTTGGAGTGTAGGCTGCCAACCAATCTGCTTACAGCAACAAAGCCAGCACTCCCCACCTCCCCACCAGTATTTATAGAGAGACTGCAGCTCCGATCATGCTTTGCTCTCACAAGCACAAAACCGAAGACACCAGCCTGAAGATGATGAGTCGGACCTCATCGAAATGTCTCCAAGATACTCTCAATCTTATACGAGAAAAAACCCGAATACGCCAAGACTTGTGAAAATCTATGAAAACAAGTATGTATGTATGTACACACACACACACACACATATATATACATAAAATTTAACAATTGGAAATTTAGGCTGAAGAAAAGTGATGTGCAGAAAAGAGCCTGCTCTAAATGTAAATTCATAACCACTACCCCCGATCAAAGCTTCTGCTTAAAAATCCAAAATAGTGTGCCTCTCTGTAATTTGAAGCTTAAAAGTGTGACATCTCAATGGCATGCATAACAGCAACTCTATAACGATCCTCCATGCTCATTAGTGATTTTAGACCTTCCCTCTTCCCTTTTGATACAGTTGACAGAAATAGTTGTGAAACCAAGGAAACTCTGAAATCTGATGATTTTTCATCATGGGAGTAATGTATAAAGGAAATACGCTTTTTGCCTTCAGATGTTATGTAGGCATGCCTTCCTGAAAATGAGCAATGCTCAGGTATTCCTCTGGTAACAGAAAGAGCATTGAAGGTCAAGAAAGTGGTGCCTTCCTTTGGGAAGGAAGTTTTACTCAGCTCTAGGACGCTTGCTTTGTAAGCTGAAAGTTTGGGATCCAGTCCTTGACTTTTGTAGCTAAGCCTGGCAAAGGCTTTGAGCAAAAATATTACACCAGGAAGATTAATAATCTAACATGATATAAGGAAGTCATTTGGTGTAAGGATTTATTTAAAAAACCAATTTACTTCTTAAATAGCTGCTCTGATGCTGATGATAAGAAAGATCTGCGTTTTCATGCAGAAGGTACCGGTATGTGCCTGGGATAAAATAAAAATGGTTACCACAAAGAGATAGTGGTTCCTCATTTCTGATGAAAAGTATTTTTTAAATTGTTTTTACAGTTTATGTTTTAAATTTCTTAATGTGCCATGATATATTTTTTAAAAAAATCTTTAAAACAGACTCGACATTTTGTCAGCTCCATGCTATACATATTCATGGACAGTATTTCAAAAAAAATTTGCCATTGGCTTCTCACTAGGGCTAGAAAAAAAATGATTGGCCCAAAATCACCTTGGCATCTGTACCTAAAGTAAAATGAAAACATAGATTAACTACATAGACCAAGTTGGTTTTCAAATGAAGCCACTTATCTACCACAAAAATTCACTTATTGGAAGTTTAATTTGCAATTTACTTCATTATATTTGAATTTGATAGCAACAAATTGCTTTCAAATTTATTCGAGGATGAATATTTTTGCATATTGAATGAATGTTTCCAAATTTCATGAATAGAATTTCTTGAACTTATTTTGAATACAATTCTTGAATTTATCTTATTTATTAAATTTATTTGCTGCCTAACACACTGTGGAGCTACAGGTAGACAAGCAGTTTTTGAAAATGCATTTAATTATAAAATAAATTTCCTAGAGACTTTAGCCATTTGATTTCCCACATTTCCACTAAGTTTTCAAATAAGACATCATTTTCAACGAATGCCTTTATTTTTCATTTTATTTTGCTTTTTCAAATGCTGTAACAGAACTTAAGTACTCAGTTATGCCACATAGTAATAAATAAGTAATCAGTGGAAAATGGAGAAGAAGAAAGATGATGAAGAAAACAATATCATTGCCACCTAATAAATCAGAAATGCCATCAAAAGAAATTGACAGGAAAATATAAAACACTTCTAGAATGTGCTGCAAAATTAAAAGCCTTTTCAGATGAAAAAACAAAATGGGACATTATAAGTCATATTTTTGGATGGTATTAAAATTACAATCACATCTTGTTAGTTATCCAATTAATAGTTTTTCAATTCAATTAGAAATAATTGCATCTCACATATACCTTGTTGCTTATGATAGCACTACTTTCCAAAGCTAGATAAAACACAATCTTATTTCATGTCTACTTGCTTGGGTCAGGTCCCACATACATCCTTCATCTGAATAGATATATGTAGCATTCTGGTTTTAAGTCAGTAGTTTTATACAGATTCCTCGTTCTCTTGTAAATTAAAAAAAAAAACTAAAATCAGAAAGTTCTCCATATTAGATTCTCCACTGTAGAGAACACTATACACTGAAATGTAATTATTTTATTAATTCATTATGTTTTTGAAAGGGTTCTTCAGAAATTGCTTGTCAGAAAAAAATTATTTGCAAAAGTCATGAGTTATATAGCCAGTCTGACTTACAAATTTACAAACAAAAATCAGACCAAATTTTACAGTTTTGGGGAAAAAAATCTTAGAAACTACAAACTGGTTATTACTGCAAGAGATGCATGGATGCCCAGCATAGTTCCTTAGTAGAGGGGCACTCTGCTCCCCATCCAAAAAAATGCTGAAACAACAAATGGCTAACCAAGAAACTGTTTATAAAACAGATTCTTTTCATGCTTATTATCATGCTTTGTCTTATAGAAATAAATTATATTAAATATTGATTATTTAATGGCAATGGAAATACAAAGAACAGCATTACAGCCTGTTCTGTGGCCTTAATTTTTAAAGAGTTTTTAAATTTTAAAGATGAAGATGGCACAAGATATGGCATGCTACAATATTCCCCACTTGGTAGAAATGAGTATGTCTTCACTGCTGCTTTTACAAACTGATTGTCCAAGTGTTTACAGTTGTATTTTTCTTCTAGCTTCTAAATAAAAAGAGAGTGAATTGTGAGTTCTAGGTGTCTTTTGAGAGATGTAAAGAGATGAAGCTCTTCTGATAAAGTAACTTTGAAAGAACATTTTGAAGAAGTTTTATCCATCAAATAAAGACCTCGGCTTAATATTCAATATTCAGTAAATAAGCCCTACTAACTTTTCAAAATTAATATTCAATAGATATGTTTCGAATAGCTTTTCAGTAGGACAAAAATGGTCTTTTATGAAACAAAACTGGAAAACACATATTTAAATGGAAGATATGTATTATTGGAATATATGAAGAAAATTATTTTCTTTGAAAAATGCACAGCCCTTGCCGTTGTTTTATGAGGTTAAACAATATAGAAGCATAAGTAGCAAATTATATCAACAAGACATTTGTCTGAATAATTAAAGTGAGTAATCAGCATTTGAATACTGTGATGTAGCAGGGTATGCATTTTTTTTCTATATTTCATTTTATTTTTTCTAGGTGAAAAACTATTTCCCTGATGCAAGAAAACCAGCAGATGAGATCTGGACGGTTCTGAAATTCGACTTTTACATGAAAGAGTTTACAGCTTTGCCCAATGGGCAAATTTTTCTAAATCATCACTCTGAAACATGACATTTGCTCCTTAGAATATTTCATACAAATATGAAGTAACTTAGTTACTGGCTTGATAAAACATATGTAATATATCCCCAGCCCCTCCCCAATCCTCATTTAATTAATAGCATTGTTCTCAGTGGATCTCTTTCAGCACAAGGCAAAAAGACTTTTGGCACTGATACTCTTCCCTTAATTTTTAGATATAGAAAACTTGTACCCCTGTGGTTTTACAATATGAATCCTGCCTTATTCTTTTCAGATAAATATTAGTCAAAGATTTTACAGAATCTTATCTTTTAGCAGCAGCCATTTTCAAAATGAAGCTTTAAAAAATTCAGTTACTGTATTCATTCCTAAACCAGAATCAGGCAAGCTTTTTTTTTATTCTCTTATTACAGCAAGGGCAATAATTGTGTGTTCATTTTGAAAGTCAAGAATAAGGAGAATTATTTTCTCTAGAAGAAAGAAAAATTTCAGAATTATATGTGTTGACTGTAATTGCACTGGAAATTCCTCCCTCTATTTCCTGCATAACTGGAAAATTAACATTAGAAAAGCAAATTATACTGAATTCTAATGAGCGCTTCCCCGTATATGCTCACAGTGAAGATAATTCATTTGCACGCTGAAAGCATCCCAAGCTCCCCAGTCTCCGTGGCTTCCACTTTAGGGGTGTTCATCATCTGTTCCAACACTGGTCCTATTTGTGTGTTGAGCTGCATCTAAGATGGGTGGGTGAGGGGAATGGAAGCCCTTTCTCTGTCTGAATCATGTTGATCTAATGGCAGTTGAACGTCATACAGTAGTTTTTATGCGGATTAGCTTTTACAGAAAAGGTAAATCTTCCATACAAATATCAGGGCCACAAGCTAAATCAGAGGAAGGAAAAATAACACGCAGGGTGTCCGTTTAAATATTACAAAAGAGAGAATAAAATAGCTTTGATAAATATGTCAATGCTAAATCACTCCCAGGTTGACAAACAGATCGTCAGCTGATGGACGGAGATCTCTCTTCTGTCTATTTTCCTGATGCCCCCTGATCACCCTTGAAGGCATGCAAGTCTGAAAGCCAAGTGGTGCTTCTTTTACCAGGAAATAAGTAAATAAATGAAAATTTCAGATTTTTTTTTTAAGTCATGGCAGAAGGGGGTTTAAGAACAAATTGCCATATAAAATGATCAGCACAAAAAGGCATTGGGGAAGAGAGCGCGAGGCTGTGCCAAACAGATGGCACACCCTGCTGTGTTTTTGATTGAAAAAGAAAGGTAACATTTGCAGCCATGTCAAAGAGATAGTGATCAGCTAAACAAATTGGTCTCTAAAGTACAGCAGTGCAAGAGCAAACGTGCTGCAGGGTAGTAAGAAGACTATTTCACACTGATGCCACGCGTGCGTCTTTTTTTTCCCCCGGAGCAAAGGGAGATATTCCACGCCATCCTTCCTCTATGCCTCGGGCGCCTATGCGCACGCGCACATTCATACGCGCGGATTCTTTGTTGAGTGAGGCTGCAGCATAGTACAGTCTGCGGAATCACTAGATGGACTGCTAAAACGTCTCCTGTTTTCAATCACGACCTAAAATGAAGCAAACGAGGTGCAAAATGGTCTGACAAGCCTGATTCTCCGCAGCATATATATCCAGTTTTTAGAATAAAATAAAACTGGATAATGTGGCTTTAACAACAATAATTAAAAGGGGAGGGGGGAAAGGGAGGCCTGGATTTAATGCCTAATCATCACAAAATGCAATTTCAGTAAGAGCTTCCGTTCAGAAAAATGGCTGTGCATCATACCCGCGTAATGTTAGCAATACAAACATCAAATGTGGCAGAGGAAAGGTGTGTAGGGAATTTAAATATTTTGGGCTCATCTCAGCTGGCTGCCTTATTCCGCTTCAGTAAAGACAAGGTACAGAAATGTCCTTTGGGTGACATTCAAAACTCGATATAAATCCTCTGCTTTATGAGACTGCAGTGCAATAAATTACTTAGCCTAATTGTAGATGTAATGAATTACCATAATTAGTCATGGGCTACATTAAATTAATCAGCATGGTACATTATTTTGCTAAATTACATCTTTGCCTTCCAAAGGCACCAGTGCAGCAATCAGGGCTTCTCGCAAAAGGGGAATGTTGCTGTAATGAGAAGCCTTTCTGTTTCTAGAACAGTGACAGAAGATGAATTTTGATGGGAGATAGGAAGGCTTGGAGACAGCAGAGCCCTGGCTTGTGCCTGAAGTATCTTCGCTTGTTAATGATCATCTTGTTCTCCTGCAGGGGAGCAGTGGGCTGTATCCTGCGGAGGTTGCAGAAGATGCACGCTGGGGAAGAAAACCACTTAGATGATGCTTTAAGGCAAATAATATAGCTGAGATGACAAGTTGCATAGCAGTGTGGTGGCTAGGAGGTAATGTCTTCAGAAATATTAATAGATTTAGAATGTTCTTTTACATTGGCTGATGAGATTTATAGTTACCCATTTTTTTTATTAGCTTTATTGTTATTTTGGTTATTACTCATAGTTTGGATCTGAGTTAAAACTTGCAGCTATTTCTTTTATTATTATTGTTTTACTTAAAACCTCCAGCTGTTCAGCCTCTTCCTGCTGCTGATTATCAGTGAATAAATTTGGAAACTAATTGCATGGGCATCTCAATTCTATTCACTATTCGGTTGTCAGGAAAATTCCCAGATCCTTCCCCACCCTCATCCCTGGGTACTTTAATATTATGCTCCAAGATAGAAAGAAAGTGTGAGAATTCCTTGTGGGCCTCCAAGACATCCCAGATATTTTCATGGTTCGTGTTTTAATCCTATAAGGCTTATGCCATAATAAATTTGCTATTCTTCAAGATGCCACAATTTTTTCTATCAAGGGTTACTAATCATTCTATCAATGGCCATTGTTTCAGGAAGCAAATGCAGTAAGTTTTGTAATCTTTTACTGGTTGGCTGCTGTTTTAGGCATTCTGACATGCTTATTTAAATATTTACTGTTGTTCATGATTTCACAGCAGTTATCTGCAATAAAAGTTAATTATGCTGGCCGTGAAACAATAGCTAGTGTTCTAATGATGACATTTGAATCCAAACCTCATATTTCAGCAAGACTTGAGGGGCATCCAAAATACTCAAATCAGAAAATGAGAGTGCAACATTCTGGAAAGTAGTAGATGTTTAAAGAATTGGTGCAGCTTTATCTTGAAATTCAAGAATCAATCCAAAGCTTGTCATTTTTTTAAAGTAAAAATCACATTCAAAAGGAAGCATTTAATGTTTTAGAATAGTACTTTACTCTTCCCTGATTGATTTGTCAAAGCAAAGGAGAAATAGGTGATACTGTAAATAGTATATCAAAATAAAATATTCAGATGCAATTCTAATTGAACTGCATCTTATTTTGTAGCAAGCATCTCAAGGTTAAATCCTTACTTAGTATCTGGGTGAATCCTTGGACTCCTTATGTAAGAAAAATGCATAGGAATGCAGAAATGGACCATGTGCTAATAATTGGTGTTGAGTCTTTTCTAAACCACCACAACCATCGCCACCCACCCCCTGGTCCTGGTGGGAACTCATTTAATTAGCAAAATAAGGTATTGAATTTTAGCTTATCATGCATATTGTTTTCCAGCTGTATTGAAGATTGCCAAGTTTCTAATGGCCTGACCCTCTTCTGTAAATCAGCAATAAATTGCGACATTTACCCTGAGCTAAGGCAAAGGGCTCATTCTGTTGGGTTTTGGCTGTCATAGGAATCTGGGTTTAGGGATTAATGGTTTGATGTTAAACATATGTCCCCTGTCTTTGGGGGGACATAAACACACGGAGAGAGAATCTAATGCCATCTACTAAAAGATCTTCAATAAAAGAAGCCTTTCCTAATGTTTCCAATCCAGTGGCACCTTAGATGCATTGCTCTTTATGCTAAAATCCCACCATACTAAAGGCCTATAAATAGTCTCTCTCTGGCAGCCCAGAGGAGAAGAGAGGTTTCCTCCAGACATTAGTTGTGCTAAAAGATTCATCATTACCTGCAGTCATGAAATAAATCTTTGATACTTACAACTATAATATCCATGCTCTACATTTTATTGCAGCTATAGGTAGACAGTCATTATTTTTGACACTTTCTCAGCATTATACAGAACACTCTAGGGGTAAAACTAAGATACAGGACTACAGAAAATAGATAGATGTAACCCAAGGAAACTGGTTACTTCACTAAGCCTTTGTAGTCAATATAATATTCCCTCAATGATCTTAACTGCAAGCAAAAATTACACATTTAATATGCAAAATTCAATCAAGAAACAAACCATAGTTACTTGAAAATTAAGCTGCCAAAGAGTGATATATCAATTTATCTTCCCAGTTATGTTTCCATCAACTATACCAAATGAAATTATAACCCTAAAGAAATGCATACCTAAGAGTTTTTTTAACATATTAATAATGGTCACTAAGTAACTTTATTTCTGCTGTGAAAGAATAGAAATTCAAAATGTTATAAAGTAGATCTCAAGGAAATACCTGATGTTTTACAGTTGAATTACACTGCAGTTGGGTGTTTACACTGCAAATACATCTGTAATTCTGAAGATGCATTAAATAATGTCTCAAGACAAGATCTATTGAAAGCAATAATTCTTTTTGTTCACCTTCCTGAGTGAATTATGAGGCTGTGCTATAATTCTACCTTTTGTGCTTGGTTGAAATCCTTTTCTTAGACCAACCAATGAGTGACATAGTCTGCCCTCCTCTGGGCACAAAATTGTATCTCAGTATCTTTTTTAAGCTTCAGCAGATGGCAGCATCTGTCTGACCTTCTCTAGGCTCAGAAACTAAGAAGATTGGGTCTGATAAATATGTTGGAGATTATCAGAAGATAGCATAAATGTAGGCTAGACTGGGGAGGTAAAAAATGTACCTAGAAAAAGGCAGTGGCAAATCCTTTCCATATTCAGTCCAAGAGAAAGACATGGATGTGTCCATGGGCCAGCAGCAATCAAGTTCAGTTCCAAGAAATTATATATTTTTACCTTTACCAAAGGGCTGACCAATAAGCAATTAAGAGATTCTGAATTTTGGGCCATATTTTACTACTGACGGAACACAAAGGAATATATTGCAAACAGTTGTTCATCACCTGTTTATTGGGATTAATTTAGAGCCATGAGGGGACCAATATGGGTAACCTGTGCAATCAAGAAGATAAGTGATGTGATTTATTGGTTAAGACAAGGATATCACAGAAGTAAAGGTTACTGGGTGGAGGGAGAGAGAGATGTGTCTTTATAATAGCCTGATGAGAATACCATCTATTACAGACTCTTTATTATTAAATAGTAACCTCTCCTCCTCAATTCTGAAATAATTATGCGGGATCCCTTTTAAATGGCTTGAATTATATAAGTTGGTGTTATATGTCTGTGTAATTCAATGCATATTATGAATGTAAAACCCATTTTTATCCAGTCTTGAATAGGACTACAGATGGAAATGTTTCTGGCCTGTAGTAAAAAAAATACTAGCCAAATATAGATTTTAAATATTAAAAGAACAAAAAATAAAATAGATGTATTGCTTTTAAATATCATAGGTGATAGATCTTAGTTTTCAAAACAACATATGTAAGATTTTATAACATTAATACCAGCTCTAAAAATCCACTTTAAAATAATTGATTAATCTCTTATCTGATTTTCTAAACTAGGGGTGCCCAAGCTGCAGTCTAGCTCACAAGTTCATCTCTTCAGGCCTTCTAAAAGTTACTGCTGAATTATAGTTTCAGTGTTCCATGTTAGAAAATTATTAAAGATGTAGGCAGTAATAATATTAACTCCTATTAATTGGTTCATATTAATTGAACTTAAATTTAAAAAGTGTCAAATTTAATTTTGGGGCTTATTTTTTAATCACGAGTTCCATTTTATTATCTTCTTTCTTGCTTTGTAACCCTTAGTACACTATTGAGAGACCAAGTATGGCCAATGATCCAAAATTCTTTGTACAGCTCAGTTCCCTGAAACAAAAGATTGGTCCTTACTTTCCTCTTATAGATAAAAAGCACTCACAATTGAAAATGTCTGCATTATTGCTATCCATCAGATAATTTTATCCACAAGATAAAACCCATGTTGCAACTCATAGATTCTTGATTCTAGTGTATGGCAAGTCGCTTTTCAATTTCCATATCTTTCTAGATCATGATGTCAAATGATATTAAATATATGAAACCTGATTTTGGAGTGAGAATATAGTAAATTATGTATAAGAAGAGGTTATGACTTACAATCAATATTGTAGCATATGCAAAAATCACTTCTAATAAAACAACATTACATTATATTCAATCTTCAACAAATTTTGAACTCTAGAAAGAAATCTTCAGACACATAGTAGTTTGGAATATCTAGCTGACTTTGTTGATTTCAAAAAAGAAAAAGAAACATGGATCTGATGATATTACATATTAAGGAAATCCTAAGGCAAAACTTGGAAGTTGAAAATCCTTGAAGATTTATCTGTGACATGAACATGGTCATGTCTATGTAATCACAAAGAGATGAACTTAATTTAAAGAGGGAAGTCTTTGTTTTAAGCAGCATGATATCTTTGACAGTGTCACAGAAATTATATATAAGAGCTGTAGTGTCGCAGTGGTTATAATACAGTACTGCATAGCCACGAGTTTGATCCTGACCAGCTCAAGATGACTCAGCCTTGCATCCTTCCAAGGTCGGTAAAATGGGGACTCAGATTGTTGGGAGCAATATGCTGACTATATAAACTGCTCAAAGAGTGCTGTAAAACACCATGGGGAATATATAAATATAAGTGCTGTTGCTTAATATATTTAACAATGTGTGTGTATGTGTGTGTGTGTTACTTTATTGAATTATTTTCTTTATCAGAATTTGAGAGAGTTCTGATCCGGATAGGGTAACAGAAATCCCTTTCCACATGGATATCCAATGTAAACTGAGATTATATCAGATGATGGCAAACCCCTGGATATTCTAGAATATTCTCGATTCTCTCAATGCATATTCCAAAAAATCATAAAACAAAATATGAGAAGAGAAAAGAAAGTTTCTGAGCAGTTTACAAAGTCAACATATTACATTTCCCTCCTTCTTCATATCAATCCCAACAGGAGCTCAGCTGGATTTTAGAAATCTGAACCACCAATATTTTATAATTAAAAAAATAGGGGATTGAATTGTCTTAAAAGTATTACTTCTCTGTTTTGAATAACATTGATCTTGATAGCAAGTTAGAAGGTTAAAAAAAATCATGGCAAACTATTGTTATTTTAAAATAGGAAATTTTTTAATTTTTTCCTGTTAGAAGAAATAGGCCTATTTTGCATAAATGCTGTAGTCTGCGTAAAAAGATACAGTAAGTAGTCTTGCTTTTAAAAATACATATATTGGAAGGTCTTATTTTCCTGTCATTTTTATTATAGTGAACTTATATTGTATCTCTATATGCGTGAATGCTTTAAAAATAAGATTGAAGGAACAGAGAGGAAACAGTTGCAATGTGACAGACATTGCATTGAGAAAGGCAGACACTTTCTCTTTATCAATACAGTTAGAGAGCCTTCTCTTGCTTGCCCTGAAACTTAACATTAAGTTTTCACCTATTGTATAAATTAAGCACTTCATTTAGTATCTTGTTGATAAATGGAAAGACTGAAAATATTTATTACAGTACAGGTAATTACTTCAAAGTTTTCTTAATGACTGCAATGATGAGACAGTCTTGAAAATCCAAATAAAGAAGATTAATTCCTCTGCCGTAACATTTGTAGATGAGGCCTCCATATTAGGGGAGTGGTTAGGGTTATTCCAAGGAACAGGGTAGGAACAAGAAATGCCACAAAAAGTTCTTTGACACAGAGTTCAACCCAGGGGTGAAATCTACTTACCTTCCCTACCAGTTCAGAAGTGCGCGCTCAGCGTGCATGTGCGAGAAGAGTGTGTGCGTCATGTACAATTTTGGACCCTCTGCACATGCACAAAGCTTCTGTGCATGTGCAGAGGGTAAAAAACAGATTACTTCCTGGTTAAAATCAGGAAGTAACAACATCCAGGTGGGTGGGCAGAGCCTCGCGCTGCTGCCACTATTAGTTCTCCGAACTACGCACTGCCACCGCTACTGGTTCCACGAACTGGTGAGAACCGATAGCATTTTTGTTGCCATGGTGACTGGCTCAGTGCTACTTTCGCCAAGATGACTGTACCAGTTCCACCAGTATTTTGATGATGAATAACCAGCATAAAACAGGCAGAGGACAGGTTTAGTTTAAAAAGCCATTAGCAGTTTGAGAGCTGCATTTTTAAATTTTATAATGGGGATAGTATTGCATCATCTATCAGGGAATGCTGGGAAGTGGTTTAAGAAGAATTTTGTTTTACACCTGCAGGATTTAGAAATCTGCAGGCATGATAACCTGGGGTGGGGAGGTGTTGGAGGCCAGGTGCCCAGAGGGCCATTCCATCTCGGTTGTAGTTGGGAGAGGCAGGAGTTGTGGGAGAGGAGGGCCTGACGATACCAGGAGAACGCGGCCCCGATATTTGTATGCGGTACCGCGTTCTCGCCCTCTAAACTCATCCCCCTCCCCTGGGGGTCTAGATGTGAGGGACCCTGGATACAGGCTGGTGTATCTGAATGCCAGGTCCGTGGTTAATAAGGCCCTTCTTATTAAAGATCTTATCGAGGAGGAGGCCGCGGACCTGGCTTGTATCACGGAGACCTGGTTGGGTCCAGAGGGAGGAGT
>JANHFM010004383.1:51040-65311 GCA_032468115.1 Grayia smithii
AGAGCAGTGTTTCTCAACCTTGGCCACTGGAAGATGTGTGGACTTCAACTCCCAGAATTCCCCAGCCAGCAGAGCTTCTTCCAATGGCCAAGGTTGAGAAACACTGCTTTAAAATATGATGGAATAAAACTCCCAGATAGTTTACTTACTGTATGCCATTCAAAAGCGATCAAGGCCATGCAATTATATTTTAAAAGGTAGTTGATGTTCTGTACGAAAATTTAGCTCATAGATTATCATGATTATTAAAAAAAAATCATATGTATGATTTGAGAAGGTGATGATATTATACACATTTCCATGGATATAAATTCAATGGGATCCAATCTCACTATGCAGGAAAATGTAGTCTGTTGTCCCAATCCCACATGCATTGCTCCATAATATAAGGACAGCCATTCCTTATTTAGCAGCAACTTTGGTGACCATTCATAACTATTACTACTACTACTTTAAAAAAATTAATACTTTCCAACCAATGAAACAACCAAATTTCTAAGGCTGACAACTATGCACACTGAAGTGAGAGAAGCAATGTCATTGCTGTACAAGACAACTTTATCTAAACGAGACAGCAGCAACCGACAATTTTTGCGCTCTCTCTGTCTGTCTCTCTGTCTCTCTCCTTCTCTCCCTCGCTCCGTCTCCCTCTCTCCCTCCCTCCCTCTCTCTTTTTCATGTGTTTACTTAGTGACCATTTCATTTCCAATTTAATGAACAAATTGTGATTATTAAATGAGGAGACATATTCCTTTCCAAACATGAGCTGAGCTGTAATTTTAATGTAAAAAAAAACAACCTTTGATGTGTTGGTGTATCATTTTATTCATGCTAGTTAATAACTGAAATATCCTTATTTTAAAAAGACAAAACAATCAAATTTGCCCTGGGTCTATCGATTTCTTTGTCCAGTTCCAACTCATATATTAGTAGTATCATATGAATCATGTACATATTCAAATTTAACTTAGTTCACTACTACCATTTATAAATTCTCTGTGATGTACGCGTCCATTACAGGGAAGGTACAGATTAGGTAACAGCTGCCAATCAGAGTAAGACAGCACTAGATTACATGGACTGCTTTATATTAAGGCAGGCTTACTTGTTTATATTAAAAATTCAGCATCTGTCAGGTACCCTTAAAACTATACAGAAGATCAAAATAGCTTTAGACATTTGCCTAAAGCAATGTCTCTCAAAGTGTGCTCCAAGGACCTTTTGTAATCCCTCAAGACCTTCTGAGGGTTCCATGCAATCAAAATTATTTCCAACCTAGGTGGAAAAATAATACAATATTAAAATCCCATCAAACAATCATGAGAAATGATAGAGGCAATGGCAGCAGTGGAGGAACAACAAAGCCTTAGGCCTGTCTGAGCAATGGTGGTGAATTGGTGATCCAACTGCAGATAGTGGTTTCTTAGCACCAGATGCATGGAATGGAGAGGAATAGAAAGGCAGGCTGGTGCTGGCAAGGCCATGGATTCATTGGTTTTGGTTCATCTTAGTGGTGGTGCTTGACCAGCTGCTGAAGATGCAACAGCATGGTATGATAGAAACCTAGTGGCCTATGAACTGTTTTCCATCCTCCATTTTTTCAGCCCACTCTGGAAATAGGTCAATAGTTGGCTCAGTAAAGTTGGCTTTGCACTGAGGTGACTGCAGCTGAGTGCTTTCATGTCTGGTTTATGATAACTATTTAAAAGTCATGAGAATGTAAAGGATATTTAAAGGATATTACAAACATACAATGAAACTGTTGCTCTTTGTTTTTCTCTCATACTACCAAGCCTACGTCAACTGTCCGACTAGTGAACCCAAAGCAAGGAAACAATTTCGGGAGATTTGAATCCTGACAATAATTTAAAGAATTTTATTCTTTACACCATATTGACACTGAAGAAACAAAACCAGCTCTGGTTTTCCCACACAAATGCTTGCCTAATTAAACAATATCTTCCTCTTCTCCCCACCCCTGTGTGAGTATGTTGTCTAATTACGAGACTTCCTTTTGTTATGGGAACAGTCCATCTCTTTCTCAAGCACCTGCAGTCATGACCTTGATGGTTTCCATGCTTTTATGATCTCTGCAAACATTTTTGGCATTTCATTTTTCCTTTTCTTCCCCCCAGTTCATTGGCAAATTGAAAAGTATTAGGGTTTGAAAGGAACAAAACAGTTCAATCTTGATAGCATATATTTTATTTTAAAAAAAGAGAGGCAAATCTAAGAAAACATTAAAATAAGGGTGCGCAAGCTGAGGGATTTATATAAAATCATTTATAAAAGATCAATTTGTACTTGGGTAAAAAAAAAATCAGTCTTTGCCTTAAAGTTTATTGATTGATTGAGGGAATCAGGAAAACTTATCAGTTGCATCAATATGAGTTTTTTATTAGACTGAATATCTAATTTTAATGCAATATACTGTTTACTGCATAGCCAACGTTATGCCTCTGAAAAACCCAACTGCTAATCTGCCACAGTTGGCTTCTAAAGAAATACTGCCTTGAGCACAGGAGACAGCTTACCACCATCTTCCTTATTAGCCATTTATCTTGTCCATTAAATAGCATAATATCCTTTTAAAGTCTTCTAAGTCTGCTGTCCTTTGGGCTCTGAAGAGGGATTACTGACCTCAGTGTTGTGTTATAGTGCAAAGAACTGAAGCAATGCATAGAAGCCCAAGCAGATCTTATGAAAAAAAAAAAAATCCACCCAACAGCTAATGTTCTTTCAGACTATGAGAGCTGCCATGGGACAAAACTTATTATTAACACATAGCTTCCCCTACCATTATTAACAGTCCTCCAACTAGCATTATTGCATCCTCATTATTGAGTGAGGTTGACATGAAAGAAGCAGACAATACATAGAGTACTTCCAGGAGCTGGCAAACAATCAGAAATCTGAGGTAGATGGGAAGGGGTGACTAGGATTACAGATGTCCTGATCAGACACCTTTTTTTCCCCTTGATATAAAAGGAAGCATGATGGCCTCAACAAGATAAGACTCTTTGAAAATATTCAACCAAATGTGTTCTTCCTCATTATGACTACTCAAGATTGAGAATCAGCCTAATTTCTCAGTTAATATTGTTGCAACCACTATGCCATCTTGAGGTTCTTTATTATAAAATTTCTCAATGCTATAAAGATGCTGATCTTCATGAACCTGTGGAACAATCAACTTTGGATGAAACTGAGTGATATGATTTCTTAATATAATTATTTTGTTTTCACATTTGAATCTTGGCTGATACATTCAGCACAGCTTTTTTCCTTTAATAAGCTGCATTCTAATCTTTGTGCACATTAATGTAACCTTATGCAGCACAAAAAGCAGTATTATTATCTGGGCGTATCTAAAGACATTGTACAGGGTACCCTTCACATATCTCACTGAACTCCTTGTCCTGAATTTTCAATCTACTTGGTGTGAGTAGCATTTCCAATAGTTGTCATCTTCTTGATTTCTGTGACTTGTAATGATGCGGTTTCACCAGCTAATATCATTTTTTTTTAGCCTTTGCAAAAGTCAGATTTGTTTCAGGCAAGAGCCTTTGTTGAACTGTTTCATTATAAGGCCTGTGTGCAAAGTAATTCCTCAGTTCTCCAAACTGTAATACTGATATACTGAAAAGTACAAAACTCTGCAGTTTAATTCCCCAGGACAAAGGTGGGCAATTATGGCTCTTTTATGACTTGTGGACTTCAATTGCCAGAATTCCTGTGCCAGCATGGTTGGCTCAAGAATTCTGGGAGTTGAAGTCCACAGGTCTTGAAAGAGCCATAATTGCCCACCTCTGCCCCAGGGTGTTGAATTTCCATGTGCCCCCAAAAAGAGCCGTATTTTAAAATGATATGCAGAATTTGTTCAGGTTTTTCAATTAGCAATTATTTCTGCTGGCTTACCAGGGCACTTGAATCCTCCATCACCTTCCTTGTGGTTTTCAGCTTTCAGTAAATTTTCTTTTTATTGCCAGTAATGGTATGTTGTAGTGGAAAGAACTGAGACAGCATGCATAGGTCCAATCTCAACCATTCTGCTAAGACTCCTGACAAAAACCTCCCTGCTTTTAAAACCTGAACCACTCTGTATCAGAAGGGACTAATGCATGGTTTCCTCTAGCACAGAAAACATTCTGAGGGAAAAATCCAATGCCAGAAGAGCTGTACATTTTCTATTCCTTCTAATAGCAATAGTAATAGCACTTATACTTACCGGTATATACCATTTCACAGTGCTTTACAGCCCTCTCTAAGGAGTTTACAGTCCTCTCTAAAAGTCAGCATATTGCCCCCAACAATCTGGGTCCTCATTTTACTGACCTCAGAAGAATGAAAGTCTGAGTCAACCTTGAGTCAGTGAGACTCAACTGCCAAGCTGTTGGCAGACAGCAATCAGCAGAAGTAGCCTGCAGTACTGCATTCTAACCACTGAGCCACTACAGTTCTTCTAAACTGGGATGCAGACAGATTAAAATGGTCAGATGGAGTATGAACCAATTCAGGTATGCTATATAAGCAAAAATTAGAACAATCATCGCTTACTTGGATTTTTCTCCATGTTGGCAGCTACCATTGCATTTTGTGGGGATGGCTGCCAATTGTCAACTATCTGCTGACTAGTTAGAGTAGCCTGTGTTTAGAAGGCAGGAAGCTTCCTAGGAATATTGACATTTTGGCAGCATATTGCAATTCTAGCTCATCTTTAAGAAGTTTTTCTCAAATTCGTATTTATGGATATGTGGATTTTGGTATTTTTTGTATATTCACTGTTAGCTTGTTAGACCAAGAAAGCAGGTTTACATAAGCACTTGATAATATATATATATCATCATTAATATTTGAAAAGAAGATCAGAAGATATGGAGAGACCTGGCCCACAGAATTGAAAAGAGTAGGGCATGACTGAATGGGTAACATCATTGTCATCATTTGGCTTTGTCTATGGATCTGTGAAGTAATTTCCCATACCTATATCATTTGTCCTGAAGACTTGTAGAAACAAATCATGGGAACTTAACCTTGGGAAATATTACAAGGGATGACTAAAGTTGATATATTGCATTCTTTTCTCCTTTTCATATTTTTCAATATTCATTTTTTTCCTGTGTCTTTTTGACATTGTTTTAAAATACTGAATGTCAGGGGTGAATTCTACTTACCGTCCGTAACAGTTCAGAAGTGCATGTTTGGACCCTCTGCACATGCACAAACCCTTCTGCGCATGCACAGAGGGTAAAAAACAGGTTATTTCCTGGTTAAAACCAGGAAGTAATGATGACCGGGCGTGTGGGTGGAACCTCATGCTGCCATTGCTACCGGTTTGGTTGAACTGGTCTGAACCGTTAGCATTTCACCCCTGCTGAATGTGACTCTACGGTTAATATGTAAGGTATATTGCACATAATTTTGGCTAGCGTATGCCATTTTGCTGCAGTTTTCTCTTAAAAATATTGTCTTTGTACTTTTCCTTTAATGGATTTTTGAACCCACTTTTTAAATATATGCCTCTTTGTAAGCATTTGTTTAGATAACTTCATCAGTGGTGGGTTGCTCCCAGTTCGGCCCGGTTCGTGCGAGCTGGTAGCGGTGATGGTGTGATGTCACCGAACCGGCTCTCTGCGGCTGGGAGCTGGTTCCACCCGCATGCCCGTACTTACGTTTCTCTGCTCTGCGCATGCACAAAGTGCTTGTTTCTAGTTTTTTTTTCCAAGGAGAGTAGTTAGTGCGCATGCGTGGAGTGTGCATTCGGCACGCATGCAAATGAAGCGAACATGCATGCGCCGATCACGTGCAAAGCGTGTGCATGAAGAGAACCGGTAGTAAAGGTAAGTAGAACCCACCCCTGAACTGCATAGCAAATATCTGAGAAGTATGGCTATGAGATGGTATCCACATTTCGGTTCACATATTCTGATGGCTATAATTTGGGTTACATGATTTTGATACAAACTAATCAGAATGTGAATTGAAAGAAACTGCTTCTATTTTTACCACCACCAAGCATAACCTCTGGGCAAATTGAAGAGCAACTGTGCCTAGCTAATGTGAGATGTTAAATAATGAACAATGTGTCATGGGGAAAAAAGATCATCACAACAATCATTCAACTTTTAATACTTAGCTCTATAAAGATGGCCCTCCAAAAATATATGAATTGTGTAATTCATTTGAACAGCTTTATTTTCTTTGTAACAGTTTGGTATTATCTCCTGTTTTTCTGGTATCCCCCCTGAATGCATTTCTACAAAATACTCCAAAGGGGTATTTAATTTCTTTGATTTTTATTCCATCTCCACCTTGCCAACTATGGTTAAAAATCAATCCTTTGCAAAGTTCACATTCTTAGGAGAGAATGAACTGGCTTGTCAAGTGTATTTCTTAGAATGTCTCCAAAGAATTGTTTGAATGGATTTAGCATTTCCTGGACTGCATATAAGAAATAATATAATGCCCTGTCTAAACTGTGGAGACAAGTGAATACTCTTATGGATAGCAGAGATCTTTTCAGTGGCAGAAATTTAAGGACAACAAAACTATGCTTAGACAAGTTTCAGCCTCACTGGTTTTTCTAATAGTTTTCTATGCCTTCATTAAGATGTGCTTCTGATGTCAATATAAAAACATTTCTCCCAGTGGAGATATACCAAGATATACCAAGTGAAACCTAAAGAGAAGGTTTCATACAAACTGAAATATCTTCAATTGGTACAACAAAAGCTAACTTCTGGTAACTTCTGTCTTTCAGCCAAACCCTGTGATGGAGTCAGTGGTGGTTTCTACCGATTTGCCCCAGTTCGGGTGAACCGGAAATGGTGGTGGCAGGAGGCTCTGCCCACCCGCCCATCATCACAGGCGCTCTGCATACACACACATGCTCACAGTTCTCAACCGGTAGCAAAGGTAAGTGTAACCCACTATTGGTTGGAGTGATGTTGCATTGTAAGGCTTGAGATCCGGGAGGAAAAGGAGAGGTAACAATCAAATTAATAGATAAATGAAAAAAGATGCTTTACATTTTATTATTTTAGTTTGGTATTTAACATATTATCAGATCCATACCATATCAGATCCATACACTATATTTCCTAAATAGTGTTAATGATGATAGCATGAAAACAAAAAATAGGGCTTCTGAACGTTAATTTCTAAGGAACTTTCTGTGAAAAATCAAGGAATACAAAATGATATGAATAAGAGGACAACATGACAAAATGAAGTTTCATGCATCTAAACAGTTCATTTCAGCAATTGATTCAACAAGATGTACACACATACACATGTATGCATGCACACACACATACACACACAAAACCCATAAATACATTTTGCAGAAAATTTTACACAATGTATACTGTATATGCTGAAGAATCCAGCCTTGATCATGTTAAGATCAGTTCCATTAAAACTGATAAAATTTGAGTTATCATAGAGCTCATATGCTACAATCCAAACCGAGCTACCATTTTATACCATTTTATTGAACAGATGAATTACATTACATTTATTTCTCTCCCACTGAAATAGTTTCTGTAATGCACATACACACGCAGACTGTCTATTAATTTGGAAGGCCAAGTCTCTTTAGAATGATTTGCATTCAAAACTTGATTTGACTGAAAATTTGAATGTACAATTGGTTATAACCTCAAAAAAATATTATTTTTAATAATAATAATAATAAATGGGAATTCTCATAATGCAGCTATAGCTCTATACCACCATCTATCTATCTTCCTTAGAAAGTTTTAATACACATATATACACACACACACACACACACACATGGGCACACAGAAGACACAAACATACCTAGGGTTCTTTAAATGTTTCTGAATATATATATATATATATATATATATATATATATATATAAATATAAATTATATATTGTAATTATCAGGTTCCTTCATCACTAACTTGGTGAGCAATGGTTAGCCAGTGAGCTACAGGTCTCCATGGCTTTCCTTTTCAAGCTGCTGGGTGACATATTTCTCCCCCACTGGAGCCATGCCTGGAGGCTGCTTTCACTGGGGTTCCCATCCTTTCCCACCTTTTTTTTTTCTTCTGAGATTGGTGTTTTCCCCATGTAACAACAACCCTGAAAGGTAGACTTGGGCTACCAGCTGGGATCTCTTCCTGGAAAGTGGGACTTTTCAGCCCAGAAAAGGGCTGTCCTTGACTGCTTTGCTTGTGAACCCCAAATGCTGAGTGACAGCCATATGTTTTGGCCCCTGGAGGAGCCCTTCAGAGCAGGAAGCTGCCTGAGGAAGGCAGTGCCCAGAGTGGAGCACCCACCTTGCTTTCTCCTTGCCTGACTTCTCTTCCAAGGGATTTTCAGATATTTGTTCTTCCCTGGTACTTCAGGATTATTTCCACTTCTTTTTCTTGACTTTAAAATGTTGGGGGAATATAATCAATGCTCCTTAGGGAACAGGCCTACTCCACAATTGGACTAAGCAACCCAGAATTGAAGGGCTTGATAAATTTTGGTTGGGCTGAATGGTCCTCCATGACAGCCAAGAGATTCACTGTTGGTTAAAAATTGCAAGGAAGAATATAGTTTGTGATTTTACCGGCAGGAAACTGAAGCAGCCACAACTTTTTTTTTTTTGCTGCAACTTGCAACTGTCATCTTGAGTTTTCACTTCCGTCATTTTCACCTGAGGCATAATACTGATTTTATTTCTAGCGGAGTGTTCCAATAAGACCTTATGGGCATATGTCTGCAATCTAGTTATGTCTCTGCAGTTGGTGGTGCTTGTTTGATCTCAAAAAGCTAAATAGAATCCTATTTGGTTAGCATTTGGATAGGAAACCATGAAGAAATCCAAAGGGGAAGATAAGAATATAAAATGTCTAAAGAGGAAGACCGGGTAATTCAGGTAAAGGTAGCATTGAGATGTCGCTTACTCATTTCTAAGGAAATTGCTGAGGGTTGTCAGATGTGTTTTGTTATGTCCATATAAGGAATTCCTTCTGCTGCCCGCCACTGATTGGCAGATCAGCCGGCGGGAAATACAAATAGTTGTCATTGGTCGGCTATGCTGCCGGAGCTCTATATAAGCGAGCCCCGGCCACTAGCCGCTTGTTCCTTTTTCCTAAGCTGATAATAAAAGGTGCTGAAGTTACTTGTTGTCGTGTCTCTCTCTACCTGCGCCGATCTAACATTGGTGACAAAGGACTACAAAGAACCATAGTGAAGCACCTCGTGGCACGAATCGCCATATTGAATTGATTCCACATCTGCTCTTCACTGAAACACTTCAACGAAGCATGGCATCACCTCAAGTATCCCTGGCCATGTTCAACCCCGAGAAGGAGAAGTGGAAGTCCTATATGATCCAGTTCTGCCAATTTCTGCGTGGCAACAACTACTGGGATCTCTCTGATGAGCGGAAAAGAGGCCTGTTCCTGGCACACTGTGGTCCAGAAGTGCTAGAAATGGCAGTCGATCTCGTAGCACCCACCAACATTGAAGAAATGCCGTGGAACGATCTACAGAAAGCACTGGAAGCTCACTACGCTCCAACCGGGACTCCTATCTCCAACAGATTCCACTTCCAGCAATGTTGCCAATGAGAAGGGGAGTCTGTCAAGATGTTCCTCCAAGCCCTCTGGAAACTCACTGCCAACTGCGAGTTTGAGAACATTGATAACGCAATTCGGGACCGAATTGTGTTTGGCTTGAGAGATACCTCCCTGCGAAGGAAGCTCTTGAGCAGGCAAAAGATCACGTTAAAAGAAGTGATTGATGAAGTACAGGCTGCAGAGGCTTCTGACCAAGTGCCAGACAAAAAGAAAAAACCCCAACCAGTGCACAAGATTCATCGTGCCCACCAGTCATCATCATCGGAAGACCCCATGACCGAATCAGAATCCGATGAAGACATGGCGGGCCACAAAGTGCACAGGAATTCGAGAGTCGGAGGCAGAAAAGATGACAACACCAAGAACCGCTGCGCCAGCTGCAGAGGTGACCATCTGCACGCCAGATGCCGGTTCTGAGATGCCACTTGCAGACGGTGCCTCCATAAGGGCCACATTGCTGAGGTCTGCAGAGCTGCGGATCCAGCCCCGGAGCCACCCAGACACCAGAGACGGGAGTACCAGGGGTCATCCAAACAGTCCAGCTATAGACCATGACGAGATGACAACAGATACTCCAAGGACAGAGGTGCCCATCAGACATCCGTCGGCCATTCGGATGTCCACAACAGCAGTAAATTACACGTGACTGTGTACGTGGAAGGAGCACCATGTTGTATGGAGATGGATTCCAGGTCATTCTACTCCATCATGGACTGGCGCCAGCTGAAACAATTGAAACCAACCTACAAGAAGAGCCAGCTGCAACCACTACACACCTGCCTTAACAACTTCCAGGGAAACCCGATCCAGGTGCTGGGAAGCCAACCTGAACATCGCTTTCAAAGACTTCTCAGGCAAACTGCTGATCACCATCGTTGCCAAGAGCCGCTCAAACCTCCTAGGCGTGGAGTGGTTTTAGCCCTTGGAGTGGCCATTGCATCCAGATGGATGAACTCGGCAGGCTCCTCGAAGAGTTTAAAGACGTCTTCGATGGCAGCCTAGGTAAATTCCTGGGGAAACCTATTTCTTTCAATTTAGACCAGTTGGTAACACCAATTCAGCTTAAGCCTCGCAGGGTCCCATTTGCTCTCCAGGCCAAAGTTGACGAACAACTAGACAAATTAATTGCCCAGGGCATATTGGAACCCACTGATCATGCTGCATGGGAGACCCCCATTTTGACCCCAATGAAGCATGATGGATCAGTGCTCATCTGCGCTGATTATAAATGCACCATTAATAGGGCATTGCAGCAGAGCGCATACCCAGTTCCAGTGGTGCAACATCTGCTGCACTTGCTGGGCAGTGGTACCATTTTTGCCAAGTTGGACCTGGCACAGGCTTACCAGCAGCTGCCAGTATACGACGCAACTGCAGAGGCTCAAACAATCGTCACCCACCGTGGCGTGTTTAAGTGTAACCGTCTCCAGTTTGGAGTCAGCGCAGCCCCTGGTATTTTTCAATCGATGATGGAGCGCCTTTTACAAGGCATTCTGGAGGTAGTTCCCTAATTCGACGATGTTCTAATCTCAGGCCACTCGAAAGCCCAATTGTTGGAACGGCTCTGGCTCATGCTCCGCCAGTTCCAAGCGAAAGGGTTAAGAGTGAGAAGAGTTAAGTGCATCATTGGGGTCCAGAAGGTCGAGTTTCTGGACTATCTAATTGATGGCACGGGCATCCACCCCACTGAAAACAAAATTAAAGCTATAAGAGAAGCTCCCGCCCCCAAAAACAAAGCAGAGCTTCAGGCCTTCTTAGGATTACTGAATTTTTACAGTATTTTCCTCAAACAGAAGGCCACCATTGCTGAGCCACTACATCAGCTACTGGGGAAGGCAGCAGTTTGAAAGTGGGGACCAGCAGAAGAAAAGGCATTCTAAGGCATCAAAGACCTCATCTCATCGGAAAGTGTCCTCATGCAGTACAATGAGACACTTCCCCTCCAGCTGACCTGCAATGCTTCACCTTTCGGAGTCAGCGCGGTGCTGAGCCACCAGTTAACCAATGGTTCAGAGGCGCCCATTGCATTCTTATCAAAGACATTATCTGCAGCTGAAAGGAACTACAGTCAGCTCGATAAGGAAGCGCTCACCAGCGTGGCAGGTACCAAGCGTTTCCACGAGTACCTATACGGCAGAAAGTTCACCCTAGTTACCGACCACAAACCATTGTTGGGATTATTGGTGGGAGACAAACAGATACCACCGTACATGTCACCCAGGATGACACGCTGGGCAATATTCCTGTTGGGGTATTCTTACAAACTCGTCCACAGACCGAGCAAGAACATTTGTAATGTGGATGCACTCAGCTGCTGCCCGGTGAACGAACCAGTAGAAGACCCAGCCCCCACCTACCACCTTTTCCACATTGACAAAGACCAACACTGCCCAGTAACATCCAATGACATGGCGGAGCACACCAGGAGGGACAAAACCCTCAGGCAAGTCATCGCATGGATCCTGAGGGGCTGGCCACAAGACAAGGTCGCAGACGAGTTCTCACCCTTCACCAGGAAGCAACACGAGCTATCAACATTAAAGGGCTACATGCTATGGGGTGAGAGAGTCGTCATCCCCAACACCCTACAGAGAAAGACTCTAGCGGCGTTGCACGGTGGGCACCCTGGCATCGTGCGCATGAAAGCAGTGGCACGGAGCTACATCTGGTGGCCCACATTGGACAAAGATATCACGGAGTGGGTCGCCAAGTGCAGCCCGTGCCAAGAGACCAGACCAGCGCCACCTCACCCAACAACAACAGAGTGGGAGCAGCCCAGCAGCCCCTGGTCAAGGTTCCATATGGACTTTGCGGGACCCATGGGGAGCAAATACTTGTTGATTGTGGTCAACGCATACTCAAAATGGCTTGAGGTAGTGCCCATGATGACTACAACATCAGAAGCGACCATCAGAGTGCTGAGGAGACTGTTTGCCATGCATGGCCTGCCAGATGTCATCATGTCAGACAACGGACCCCAGCTCATGTCAAAAATCATGGAGACGTTCCTGGCGGAGCTGGGCATCCGACATGCACTCGTGGCACCGTACAGACCGGCGGGGAATGGGTAGGCTGAATGAATGGTGAGACTCATCAAAGAAGCACTCACCAGGATGGGCACCGACGACTGGCAGGAAAGAATTGACAAGTTCCTGCTAGTGCAGCACATCACGCCACATGCCACAATGCACCGCAGCCCAGCCGAACTCCTGATGGGAAGAAGACTGAGGTCAACCCTGGACTGGCTTCACCCACAATACAACCTGGAGTGACCCCTAGACTCGGCTCACCCACTGCGGACCTTCGCCATAGGGGACCCAATATTCGCAATGAACTTCCATGGGTCCCCGAGGTGGGTAAGGGGAGTGATCAAGAGCAGAACCGGACCCAAGTCGTACTGGGTAGAGATGGAAGATGGTTAAATCTGCAAAAGACACATTGACCAGCTCCGCAAGAGATGGAAGGAAAGCAGCCAACAACAACAACCCGGCGAGGTAGAGCGGCAACCAGTAACAACCTCAGCAACCGAACAAAACAGCAACAAATCCAATTCCGACGCATGGGAACTACCCGACACAGGTCATAACAGCTGCGAACCGTCCAACATCTGCGAACTGGTCCAGCCATCCCCCAGCGCAAGGACCGAATCCCTAGACGTGGGCCTACCGGTCACTGGCCATCCCCGGCAAATAGAACCATCTCCTGCTGCAGCCGACCCTGAGATGGAAGTCCCGTGGCGTAATCCTCTGAGACAAGCCCAGAGAAACAGTCCTCAGAGGCAGCAAAGTAATCCAGAAAGAATTGCTGGAGGCACGAGCCTGGGCCCTGCACCATCAACGGCAGAGTTCCTGCAAGTTCCGTGACAGGAACTGTGAGCAACAGAAGTTCCACCCATCCAGGTCGGCGACGAAGCAAGAACTGAACCACGCAGGTCTAGTAGGACTGTACGGTGATCTGCCTATCTGCGCGACTACGTAATGGACTAATATTTTGATTGGACAATTTCTGAATTGCGGAAAATTCCTGATTGGGCGATCTCCGAGCCGAGAGGGGAGGGGTGTTATGTCCATATAAGGAATTCCTTCTGCTGCCCGCCGCTGATTGGCAGATCAGCTGGCGGGAAATACAAATAGCTGTCATTGGTCAGCTATGCTGCTGGAGCTCTATATAAGCGAGCCCCGGCCGCTAGCTGCTTGTTCCTTTTTCTGAGCTGATAAATAAAAGTGCTGAAGTTACTTGCTGTCGCATCTCTACCTGCAGCGATCTAACAAAGGACTTCATGTATGTAGTTGGTACCTGACATTTTATGGGGAGTCATACTAGCAAATATACTTTCAGCTATATTCCTTTAGTACTTCAATCATACATCGAGAAATTTGTTTCTCAATACTGAAAAAACTGGATTCTGTAACCTGATAATCCAAATTCTAAACTCAGTACTAATCGATATTAATTCAAAAGAGCTGATTCTGTGCACAGTATTACATAGTACATTTCATAAATTTGAATTAATTTATATTTATTTAATTCTATATTATTTATTTTATTTTTATTTTATTTAAATTTCTATGCCGCCCTTCTCCCGAAGGACACAGGGAGGCTCACAATAAAAAACATAGATAGTACAAAAAACATATAGAATCCATATAACACATAAAACAAATAAAA
>JANHFM010004384.1:37212-51784 GCA_032468115.1 Grayia smithii
CTGTATGACTGTAACCTTGTTGCTGGTATCCTTAAGATTTATATTGATTGTTTCCTAATATGATTCGATTGCTTATTGGCTCCCTATAACTATCATTAAGGGTTGTACCTTATGATTCATGACAAATGTATATTTTCTTTTATGTACACCGAGAGAGTATTCACCAAGACAAATTCCTTGTGTGTCCATTCACACTTGGCCAATAAAGAATTATATTCTATTAGAGGGAATTACCTCAGAATAAGCGAGCTCCATGATTCAGTTGGAATATTTATTTATATTTATATTTTATTTTATTTTTACTGTGCCTTTATTATTTTATAAGTAATTCAAAGCAATGACATACATAATACTCTTCCCCTTCCTATTTTGCCCACAACAACAACAACAACAACAACAACAACAACCCTGTGAGATGGGTTGGGCTGAAAGCACCTTAACCGCTACACCAAACTGGGTCTCTTAAATCTCCAATAACTGAAAAGGAATTTTGGTTTCTGCTCTTATTTCTTATAGGAATCTTCTTCTGAATTGTGGAAAAAAAATATGCCTCCTTCTACCATTTTTTGTTGCTCAGATTTTTTTCTTTTTTCCATTTATTCCACTGAATTATAAAAGAAACCATCTTAATAAAAGTAGTGTGGAAGGGAGGATTCCTGTAAAAATCATCTTAAGATACTCTGCATATACAACATAGCCAGGAGTAAAGTTACACTACTTTAGAGCAGGTACCATGTAGAAAAAAAAGAATATTTGTCATTTTTCTACTGCTAGTTTTAATATGAAATTCATCATTTATTTTTTTCTTATTAATGAAGTTTCAAACTATGTTGTGTCAACATTTTTCACATTTCACCTTTTCCGGAACTCCCTGCAAAAAAAAAAGACAAATGTTGCTTTTTTGAACATACACGGGCACTTGATAGCTTCTTTCAAAATTCTCTTGGTGTTTTTTGAAGGACTGATGAAGGTAAAGAATGATTCTATATTGATGTTGCTGCTTTCTGTTAATATTTTCCCACTACTTTGTCTTAAATTTAATTGAAACAGAGGAAGCTGTGGAGACTGCAGAAGAAGAAAGAGATGATTATAAGGACAGAAAAGTCATATTGGTCATTTCATAACTAAATAAATGCAAAGACACTGCAGTGTAGCTACAAACTATTTCTCTGAAAACTGGACTTTTTGGTTTTTCTTTGAAAACATTGAAGACAGCTGAAGAAGCTCCTTGGATAAGAAGTGAAATGTCTTCAAAGAAAAAACAGAAAGTCCAGTTGCCTCTTGAAAAAGCACCTTTGGTAAATAGGAGCTTAGGATTCTAGTGGCTGTGAATTTCAGGGGGAAAAAAGAAGACAATTTCTTTTCTCTTACTTCTTTATTCCACAATTCTCTTTTCTGAATTCATTTGTAATAATGAAACAAATGCCAAATTAATAATTCTTAAATCCCATCCCTGATCTCTCAGTTGAAGATGAGTTTTGGTAAACAGAGACTTCAAGTGCCATATTTTAATAGAATTGGGAAAGTATATTTTTAAACAATTTCACATTTTTGACTATAAAAATGAGATTCAATGTTGTTTTATGCACAGAATTAATGCTTATTAAATGTTGAATGAGAAAACCATGATATTGATAAAACAAATTATTATGAAAGAGTAGCATTTGGTAACACAATGCAAAACAAGAATGAAGTTAAATTTTTCGCACACCTTTTATGAGATGCAGGTTTCCCATCATTTAGTGTGTAAAATACATACTTCTAATCTTTCCACTTATAAGCTTTCCTGTGTAGAAATACATGACCCTGCTACACAGTAGTAGTGGACATACAGTAATAGTGGACATATGGTAGTAGTGGATATACTACCCCACAGTCTCATATGAACTGTATTGATTTAATATAAAAGTAATAACTTCAACATTTTTATTCATTTATACTCAGTTTTCCTCCCAGATTTTTGTTTCTGCTTCAGTCAATTTGTTTTACTTTCTTTTTCCTCACAGTCATCCTGGCTTTAAAATTTATTAACTTCCAAATGATAGTGATTCTTTTGGATGAGTCCATTAATCACATCAGCATCTTGACTTAATCTTATTCAGAATTGTAAAACCACATCAGATTCCATTTGCTTAAAGTTAAGCTGCTGCATGTCCTACCCAGTTAAAACTTCACTAATTCACGCTCTAGAGTTAATTAATATAAATGAGAAATGTACAATTAATACAATGTACAAGTAATCTAAAAGGTGGTTGCCTTGTCAAACTAATTATTACCCTTTCATGTACAACATTTTTCTCAGATAATATTTATGATGGGCAACTTCCACATCTCCTGGATATTCAGAAGAGGAAGGAACGCTGATTGACCCTAACAGTTGTTCAATTGCACTTTTACCTTAATGATTTTCCTTAGCTCATTTTTAATATCTCCCACCAAGTCAAGAATCTAGCCTTCATTGTTTTTTAACAATTTAAATTATATTTCCTTGAAACTGTTACATTGGTATTTCTGCGTGTACTATTGCAGCTTCATTCTGTTATTGTTAAGAAAATAAAAGATTTTGCCCAACACATTAAAATCTCTTTGATAAACATCTACAGTATTTACATAATGTACCAAAACAATACTGACTACCTCTGGCTTATAAATTCAGAGCATTGTGATTTCATAAGACTTGCTTAGTCTTTATCACTACAATACTAGGGAAATTGTCTACATCTGGCTCATGAATAAAAAAGAAATAAAGCATAAACATTTTCCCATAAAAGACAAATTCAAAATGCACCTGAAATTAATTTTGAAATTATATTAAATGACTCTGCTAAAAGAACATTATTATGATGAGTGAATAAGTATAGATGTTCATATCTGTTCATTAGGGATTTTGTCTCGCTTTTGTTGTGATTTCAGTAACACAACAACAGCAAGCATTATGAAATATAGTCTACATTCTAGTTTTCTGCAAATTTGGTATTAGCAGAACCACTTGTTCTGTAGCTTTTGGAAAGCTAAGAAATGAAATTTATGGAATTTATGACTTTTATTCATTTCATTTTTTCATTTAGTGGTCTTATAGGTTCAAATACAGCAGTATTTTTCTTCCATGTATAAGTGCTTGATTTTAAGTCTTTTTTTCTTCCTACTTCCCACATAATTCCAGTTAAAGTGATCCTCTGCATACTTGCCATCATTCACCAAAATACATTTTCCCCGATTCTTGGTCCAATCCATTTCAGGCTAGCAATCCCTCATCCAAGTAGCTCAAAATTAGACTCACAAACAAAATATCTCACAGTATTTTTCAGGTTTTTATTCTTTTTCCAAGAAGTAGAAGAACAAAAACTCTTCTTCAGCCTCTGGTTTTTTTCCTACTGACTTCACTTACAACTAACCAAACCCTTCAACCCACCCATTAGACTTCCCCAAACGTTTGCCTTCTTTTTAAAAAACAAAAATCTAATTAAAATGCTAAAAGGTAACAGGAAGAAAAACTGGAATATATTCCACATCATGCTAAAGCAAATACGATTAATGTGACATACAATACAGGTGGAACCAACATAGTAAAATCAGATATAGCAAATGTACGAGACAAACTATTCAAGAAGCCAATGGAATATAGTAATTAGAATGCATCTTTTCTTCTTTGCAAACAGTGTAAGACTGCTGATGATCTTTTTAAAATCCGTTTTTTCTATTGCTGTTCTTATGTAAATTTATCTGATGTAGCAAACTTTTCTATATTGTAGATGCTTTTTTTAAAAAATAGCGTCTTTTTGTACGTATCTTTTAAGAACAGAAATATATATTTCAGATCCATTTTTTGCCAACAAGTTCCAATTTTTTAAAAAAATGATAAATGGTAAATTTTATTCTATATTATAAGATACGTTACAGCAGAATCTACTACAAAATAAATTTTACAAAGCTCCTTTAATAGATACCCATAGTGCTTGGGTTTTTTTTTATCATTTATTGGTTGCTTTCATTTTTAGTAGCACTTTATTTTTAAGTAGCAAACTCTTTATGTAACTATTTCTGGATTAAAAGCCATATGTGGCTTTGAATAGTGTACTGAAGGCCATTTTCCAAAAATAATGGACAGGACAAAAACCCATTTTCTTTTCGTTTCATAGGCATTTAGATTTAATTCATTTTAAATATAATTAACAAGATTATTAGGCACTTTGGAAGAGAAGGAAAAAAAGGTACTTTTGTCCAGGTAAGTATGAGCAAAGCAGTGATTGATACTTATTTCAACTGAATTCCTCTGTTCCTAAAATCACAAGGTTTCTGTGAACGATCTTAGATAATGATGCATTTTTTATGGTGTTTCAAGCAGGTGCTACAAGAGCACACCTGCATGCTTTGAAACACCTTTTCCCTTTGAATCCAACAATTGCTCAGCCTAACAGATCCACTCTTACTGAATGGTTTGTTACATTGAATAATTTCCAAATGTAGCAGAAATTGAACATTTTTATAGAACTTCTGTTACGGCCGTGAGGATCCTGAAGTCATTTGCTTTTGGCTTATTATTATTATGGCTCTTGGCATAGTCAGCCAGGTGTAGAGACTGAATGTGGCATTTTTATCCACCACTCAGTCCTTCCCAAGGATCTGAGATAGGCAGATATTGTTGTTTGATGGTGTTAAAATATTGTCACAGGTTGTAAGCTGTAGCAAATCAAGCTGCTATTTGCAATTGACTAATAATGATTTATCAATGCCAATGGTGTTCAGGTGGTTCTCCAGATGTTTAGGAATTGCACCAAAGGTGTCTATTACTATTGGCACCACTTTTGTTTTCTTTTGCAACAGTTTTTCTATTGGCAGGTTTATATTTGTAATTTTTCTCCAGTTCTTTGTCTTCTCTTATTATTATGGTTGATTGCACAATGAGCCAGATATTTAGAGTGAATTTGGCATTTTTATCCACCTATCAAGTGTTTCCCAAGGATTTGGATAGGTCTTTTTCATCATCATCATCATCATCCACTTCCTCCTCCTCCTCCTCCTCTTCCTTTCCTTCCTCCTCCTCTTTCTCATTCTCCTACCCAGCTTCCACACCTGAGGTTGATGCCTGCTATTGGTTTAATGACCCCATATCCTTTTGTGGATTTTATTATTAGGGCCTTTTATTCTAAGTTCCCAGTTAACTTACAGTAATATCTCAAACTTTATGTGATTTTGGTTCTGTGTACTGCCCAGAATCCACTGGAGTTGGGTAAGCAATACATTTAAATAAATATAATAAATAAAATAATTGCAATCTGCCCATCTCCCAACAACTCGGTGTAATTACAAATAATAATGTTAAAAATGGGGAGGGCAGAGACAAAAATGAAGAGTGAAGATGGCAAGTCTTTCCAGGTTGCATAAAGAAGGTGTTTTTTTTTAGGAAATTAACTGTTAAGACTCTTTAGACAGCAGTCAACCCACTTAGAAAATGCTATATTCCAAGCAAATTCTGGGAAGAAAAGGAACTGCATTTGCAGGCCTGCTGGTTTTCTTTCAAAACCTGCTAATCATGCAAAGTGAAGCAACTGTTGAGTTTATGAAGGAGATTGCTAGTGGCCGATGGTCTGTCATTTTCACATTTTCTCTTCCCCTTTTTTCTCTTCTGTGTTGCAATAGCAACGGCAGCATGGGGGGTGGAGAAAAGTGGCACCAAAGAAATGATGCCTGATTAGGTTTGAAGGTAATGCATTCAGCTGAGCAGGACTCAGAATCTATTAAATGAACCCTGGAAACACAAGGATTCTATGTGGATGTGCTGCTGTGGTTTAATCTCTGGGAGAAATGCAGTTTAGCGCTGGCAGAATGAGAGGAATGATTACGTGAAATAGCAGTTTGGCTTTTTTCCCATTCATCTGAGACATCAGTTGAAAACCTGAGGTGGAGGGATCTGTTCAGAATCTCACTATGTTTAATCATTTTTACTGCTGATACTTATAATAATAGGCTGGAACAAACTTCAAATAGTTCAATAGGCATGTATTATGGCCTGCTACTTAGATGATAGCACTTCAGTTTCTGGTGTTGCAGTTGTACAGCAGGGATGTCATCTATGGCTAAAAGATTGTGCTCATTTTGGCAAGACACAAGTTGTCCTTTTATGGTAGAGCAATGTTTATAAACCAATTAAAGTAAAAGGATGGCTTGAAAGAAGATGATTGTCAGAAACCTTGCCCAAAATGCTCACTGAGAAAAAGGAAAAAATACTCCAGTTGAAAATAACTTGCTATTTAGTCCTTCAACTTGCTACAGTCTCTTGAATTACTGAAGTTATTAGCCAAGTACTGTTTGTATTTTCTTTCCAATAACATTTCTTAGAATGATTTAATTCATTAACTGGAACAAGAAGGGTGGAAGCAATGATGTGCTTTTAAAGTTTTGAAGATCCAAAAGCCTTAATTGTAATGTGTTAGGTGAGAAACAAATATCAGGCATTCAGATAACTTGTGTGTCCAAAGTAGGGAACATGTAGCCTGCCAGATATTTTGTTATTCAATTTCCATTGGTCTTAGCTAGCAGAATCAATTATTAGATATGTTAATTCTCAACATTATAAACCTTTAACATGAAAATTATAAACTTTTAGCATTTTGTAATTAGAAAAAGAATATAATTTGGATATCAACAATGTTTTGGTCTACAAGTCTTGTTATAATTTGATTTAGTTCTGATTGGCATAGGTAAGACTCTCAAATAATTAAGTCTACAATGTGCTTGGATTTGCTGTTTTAACCTAAAAGACAAGAAAGAGAGGGATGTTGTTGGTCATTGGCCAATGAGGCATAAGGTAACTGTCAATTAAAATAGACTCATTGTAATGCAATGTGCACCTGAGGGGAACAGAGAGGGAGGCTTCTCACAACACAACTTTCCTGGAGAGAGGCCAGGATTAGCTACACCCTAGAAAAGTGGTCTTCAAACTTGGCAGTTTTAAGACTTGTGGACTTAAACTTCCAGTATTCTGGGAATTGAAGTCCACAAGTCTTAAAGCTGCCAAGGTTGAAGACCTTTTTCCAATAATATCTAAGGATATATCTAGTAGGTTAGAAGGTGATATCTTAGGTTTTGCAAACTTCTGTCTATTAAGTGTAAGCAATTAAAGGATTGAATTTGATTGGATGTTGTGTCCTTCCTGAGCTTAGGTTTGGGCTTAGGTCTGACTCTGATAGCAATCTTTCTCTCTAGGAAACTGTACATAGGATTCTCCCAAAGGTACTTTTTCAAAAGGCAACTGGACTTTCTGGTTTTTCTTTGAAGATGTTTTGCTTCTCATCCAAGAAGCTTCTTCAGCATATATTACTTAAATCTTATAGCACTATAAGGACACATTCAGGCAAGTGTCTCTGACAGTAATACAAAGGGGAACTACCACATATTCAGTATTTATGAAGAGAAATATTTGTTACTGAGCTCCTAATTAAAAGGACAAAGCATAAACAGATATATCCAGCTGCACAAATGTTAATTTTATTCTATCAGTTGTGAAGCATGGTTTTCTCACTAATTATGTCACTACCAGAAGCATTTGGTTATCAACATAGCCTCTCAAAAAGTCCAACTATTACAGAAATGAATCAATTTTCTTATTTTATACCTACAATTCAGTGCTTTTCTCTCATCATTTTACAAAATTTCTGAATGCTTTCCACATACCATTCTTTCCAATACCATTAGGTAACACATTCAGGTCTAGATGTGTTTCTAATTATCCAATAAAGCAGATTACAACATCACTTTCCACATTTAAAACTATAAAATAATAAAGTGCATTCTAATTAGAATCACTATTAGCAAAGATAGTTGGTTTTTATTTTTCTAAAACTGTTTTCAGCTATTGCTGAAAGTGGTATTAGTAATTATATTTCTTCTTTGGTCTCCTATTGTATTCTTCATAATTTCTAGGATATAATACAATCCTTGACTATTTCTCTACTAAAACAGAGGGGAAAAAAAGAAAAGAAAAAAAGGGAGGGGGAAGAAAATGAAAAGGAAGAGGAGGAAAAGGAGGTGGTGAAGGAGATAGTAGATGGTAGGTTCTTTTTCTGCATAGGACAAAATTTTTCCAAAAGAAAAAAAATCTGAATTTCTGGTGCGCTATAATTTATTTTTTTATTTATTTATTACCTTTCATTGAAACCAGAGATTGCCTACTTTATCATTGTAACACCTGTGGTAAAGGCTTTGCTGAATGCCAGTCACTAAATTCTATATTTATTTATCATTTTTGTGAAAAATACATTCTGTGAGCTACAATATTACATGACTTAGCTCCAGTTATCTGATGAATCATTTTAAAAAAAAAAAATCTCAGAACTAATTGGAAGTTCCTTGGTTTGATTAACAATATGGAATACTGTTTCAGTCTAAATCTGATTGGCATTCACTCTAGCATCAAGAGAAGATACTTATTTTTCAGCATTTTATAAAAATGGGAAGTTTGGAGAATAACTTTTAAAAAGCAACTATTGCAATGGTGTTTTATTATTGTTGATATTACTCACGTCAGTATTGATTCCTGGTGACTGCCTGTACAAGTCTCTGCAGTTTTCTTGGCAAGATTTCTAAGTGGTTTGCCACTGCCTCCTTCTTATGGCTGAGAAAGTGAGGTTAGCCCAAGACTTCCCAGTGAACTTCATAAGTAAAGTAGGACTAGAACTCAAAGTCCCCTGATTTTCAAACCAATGCTTTAACTACTACAACTGGTCCTCTATAGAGAATGTAAATCATATTAAAATGTAGACTTGTGTAATTTAGGGTTAGAGTTAGTATAAAATGTCCCAATGGTGCTTTTTCAAGAGGCAACTGGACTTTCTGGTTTTTCTTTGAAGACATTTTGCTTTTCATCCAAGAAGTTTCATCAGTTTTATTAGTATAGTTGGAAGAAATATCCATCTGGTTCAGTTCCAAGCTGAGAGAAAGGCACTGTAGACAAAATGGAGGCTGGAGGATGACTGGATCACCATCATTTATTGATGAACAGAATCACCAGGGTTTGTGGCTCTGGTGAAGCTGACAAAATGGAGTTGAGAATGGATGAGTTTTTATGCCTTCTTGGGCTTTGTATTTGACCTTCCTGTTCCTGTGCAAGGACATGTCCTTTAATATGCTATTGGCTGCTGTTAGATTCCTATGGGGTCATGTACAAGTTATGTAGGGGTCAGAGCTGACTCTATAGGCAAAAGACAAAATGCAAATCCTAGGTGCTTGTCTGAGCTAATTTAGTGGACCGCTGGCTTATTGTTTATCTGAGCTCTCAGATGAAGTTTGGACTGCTCTGGAGATGGTGCAATGATGGGGCTTGTGTTCTGAAAAGAGTTGGGCAATTCCTATTGTGTCTTAATGGCTTTCATCCTGTTTTGGATTTTGAGAGAGGGACTGCTTCTAATCCTACCTTCCTCCCTTTGTTCAGACTTTGTTGCAGAGAGTTTCAAAATACCCTATCTTGAATGGATTACCAAATCTGTATTTATAAAATCTTTCTCCTCAATTTCTGCTTGGGGACAGGGAGACCTGGGAGCTGCTTCCTGCCTCTAAAAAACATGTTTCTCCATTTCTCATTTAGGGAAATATAATATTCTGCCTTTTTAATATTTTTCAAAATATTTCATTCTAGGAAGGGAGGGGAGACAGTGGAGACAGAGAACCCAGACGCTAGCCCTTAAGCACACAGAACTGGATAATGGCAGATTGCAATATATGAACTTTCGATCTTTATGGTATAAGTTCTTAACATCTGGAAGGATGTTACAGTGTGGAAGTAGTAAGGTCAGTCTAATACTTATCAAAAGAAAGGGCACTGAATGATTGCTTTACCTATTTTTATCTTTCTGCTATCCATCTGCTATTAATGTTATTGCCAATATATATATTATATGGGAAATGGCCTTTCTTGAGGCTTTCTCCTGCAGTCTGCTGGCAGCAAATCTAGTGACTCATTGTAAGTATTTTCAATAAAGTGCACTTTGTTCTTTCTATCAAATGCTTTGATTTTGCTTTAGGTGAGTGTTTTCTTCACAGCAGTATATTGGGATTTTTAAGGGCTACTTGAAACTTCTAGCCATAAATTCATGTGAGTTTTGCATGTGGAAGTAAGTTTGCAAAAGCAAATGAATACTAGATTGATGATTTGTATCCATTATCTATATCAAATGGCTTCCTTTCTAAGTATCAATTTGAATAATTGAATTTTCTGTTTCCAGAATTGGAACAGACTGGAACAAAGTCAGTTTGACCCCACACATTAAAAAAAAGTCTATCTTTTTTCCCCTAAAAACAATTTTTCAACAAAAAATAAAATGTATAAATTAGAAAGAAATAAAAAGTACTGGTAAAAGTAGCCCTGCTTTTATTCACAGAATTTTAAAAGATGTCTATTTATAAAATGAATAGGGATAGTGGAATAGTGAAATCCAGGACAGTGAAATTTCTCTGAAAATCTGTAGAGATAGTGAATTGTAATTGTCATTTTGAGTTGAGGTAGTTTTGCTTCCTTGAGTACAAAAGTCTTATTCAGTCTAACTTTTTCTGAATGAGCACATTTATACATTCATATTTAAGTTTGTAAAACTCAGTTCAGAATCCAGTTTTGCCCCATAAGCATACATTAAGTCTACTATTAATCCTTTTTAGTTTATTTCAATGGATTTCTTAAGCAATTGCTTCATTCACTACATTTGATTACAGAAATTATATTCTAAAAAAATGTAGGTTGGCACATTTTTCATACAAATAATTAGTGCCAGTTTCCTGGCAACACATACATTCCGCAATGGAAAATAGCCAACCAGTAGTTATCTCTTATTATACACAATAATTATATGGTATGAATGTTGAAATTAAAAATTTCTAATATAAAGTGTGATGATTATTTTCTACATGAGAATAAATTGAATTAGGCCTGCAAAGTGTTGTATTAATTTTAGAAGTCCTAATCTTATTTCCAAGTGTACACTTTGAAAAAGTGACATCCAGGGCATTTTTCTTCTTCTAATAAAGCCTGGCAGGGAGCTACTCTTCTAACACAACCAGATGTGTGAGTAATTTAATGCCAGAGCTTACACAAAGCAACAGCAACAGATGTCTCCACAATAAAGAGCTGAATGACGTTACAGCCATATTTAACGCTTCTAAATCTTAATACTGAGACTTGATGACAATATGTAATCCAATCAGACTTAAAATTTGGTGCTGGAACACCAAAGACTGTAATAAAACAAAGGATGATTACTTGTATTTAAACAGCATTAAGCTTCTAAGGAATCCAACAATCACCAGCAAATTTAAAGTTCAAGTGTGAAACACCAGGAAATTTAAAGTTCAAGTGTGAAAGACTAGGAAATTTAAAGTTCAAGTGTGAAACTTATGGTAAGCAAGTATGATGGACAAATTAGATTCATAAGTAAATGATTTTTTTAAAATGTGGCTATGTCTACAGATTGGATTCCACATTTAGAATTAAGATTGCTCAGCATTAAACAAGTTTTAATGGATTCTTTAATTTACAAAACTCCAACTAGTACAGGGGTATCAAACTCAATTTCATTGAGGGCCGCATCAGAGCTGTGGTTGACCTTGGGGAGTCGGGCAGGTGTGGCCAACTGGGTGGATGTGGCTGACTGGGTGGGCGTGGTCAGTTTGACACCACTTACTGAACATGGCCAACTGGTGGATGTGGCTGACAGGGTAGGTGTGGCCAGCTTGACACCACTCTCCAAACTGCTGGTATGTTTCTTCTTTGCACTGGGTAGACCGGGCTGAAGCCACGCTGGCTCGATTTTTCCTTGTCACATTGGGTAGACCAGGCTGAAGCCTGGTCCGATGTTTCCACTTCAAATTGGGTAGACTGGGCCAAACCAACGCGGGCCGGCCCCTTACATTTTCCAGGATGGCCCCATGGGCTGGATCTGACCACATTGCAGGCTGGAATCTGGCCTGTAGGCCTTGTCTTTGACACCCCTGACCTAATATTTCATTGCACCCAAGCAATACTTCAAAACTTGCAGATTGTAAATAACAGAATAACAGAGTTGGAAGGTACCTTGAAGGTCTTCTAGTCAACCCCCTGCTCAAGCAGGAGAACCTATATTATTTCAGACAAAGGGCTGTACAATCTCTTCTTAAAACCCTCCAGTGATGGAGAATCACAACTTCTGAAGGCAAGGCATTCCACTGTTTGGTTGTTCTTACTGTCAGAAACTTTTTCCTTAGTTAGCCAGGTTTGATCAAATCTGGACCTGTACACTTGATTTTTCTTGCCTAAGTACAAAGCCTTAATTTTTTCTCCATTGAATTTCATCTTGTTAGATAGGTTCAAGTGTGTTGAGAGCCATCTGGATCTTGAGACTTCTGGGGTGTTGGCTATTCCTGCCAGCTTGGTTTCATCTGCAAATTTGATGAGTTCCCCTTCTATTCATTCATCTAAATTATTTATGAAGATATTGAAGAGTGCTGGGCCTAAAACAGGACCTTGGGGTACCCCATTGCTTACTTCTTGCTTTATATCTCAGTTTTTCTGCCTTCCCACCATTCCCTACTTCCTTGTTTGATTGGTTATTTTGGGGTTTATGCATGGAATTAGATCCCAAAGATCCTAAAGATTGATCACCCTCCTTCCTCAGTTTTAATTTAAAGCCCTTTTGAAAAGCTGAGCCAGTTATTTTCCAAATGCATTCTTCCTGGTTCTTGTGAAGTACAGGCTATCCCTTGCCAAAAGCCTTTCATTTAGGCAACTTGTGGTCTAGGAATCCAAAGTTCTCTTGACAGCACCATCCTTTAATCTAGTGGTTAGTTTTATAATCCTGTTTCCTTGTTGAATGTTGACCGTTTATTGGAAGTACAGATGAAAACATCACTTGTGCTTCTAACTCCTTAACTTTCTTGCCAATCTGTTCATAGTAGTTCAGCAACAGAGAGGTCAACACCTGGAATGCTCTACCTGATTCCGTTGTTACAGCCTCAAACCCTCATACCTTCAACCTCAAACTGTCTACCATGGACCTCACTCCATTCCTAAGAGGTCCCTAAAAGGGGCGTGCATAAGCACACCAGCATGCCTATCGTCCCTGTCCTATTGTCCCCATTTATCTGTACTTACTTCCTTTGGTTATGTTTATGTTTATAACTATACCTGCTATCTTGTACATGTTTGACAAATCAAAAATAAAATAAATAGTCTCAGGATATTATTTTCAAGTTCATTGTCATATAATTCATCCCCACATAATGTTAAACAAACTACTAAACTACTAAAACAAACACAAACAAATAAACATAAACAAACTTCTAAGCTTCCTTACATCAATTTAAAATGATAAATGAGTATTGATTTTTGATTTGATTTTATTGCATTTATATGCCGCCCTTCTCCCGAAGGACTTGGGACGGCTCACAATTCTAAAACAAGAAAACAATAAGAAGCCTAAAAATCTTAAAAATAAATGCAATTAAGGTTAAGAGTTTAAAACAATGAAAATTTAAAAATTAAGACACATTAAAACGAACCCATCCGATCAGCCGATTTTATCAAAGAGCCAAGTCTTCAGATCGCGACGGAAGGAGCGGAGGTCAGGGGTGGTCCGGAGGTTGGTGGGAAGTTCGTTCCAGAGGGCCGGTGCACCCACAGAGAATGCCCTCGCTCTGGGCACCACCCGCCGACACTGTCTATCCATCCCAACTGAGCTATCCATCTCAACAAGTGACTCTGGCCTGCATATTTATTTATTCATTCAGTCTGATTTGTTATAGCTGCCCAATTCCAATGGTGTAACTCCACATAGTGTAAAAAATTCCCAAAAGTCCATTAAAACAGATAAAACATGAAGCTTCCCTGACAGTCCGGATTAAAACAATCTTAAAAGCAGCATAAATCAAACAAAACTTCCCTGTTTTGAGTGCTTAGAACCATTTAAATCAGCTTTTCTCAATATCAGCTGCCGTCTAAATATGTTGGGACGTGCTGGTTGAGAATTTGGGGGGGATTTGCAGTCTGAGTCTGTATGTCATCGATTTGCAGAAGATTGTGCTACTTCTTAGGTTAGGTATACGAGCATTGATTTCCAGCAATTTCTTATAAAAATCTGTTTCTCATTTCTCTTGAATATCCTTCTTGGTTTGAATTATTGCACCTTCTTCTTTCTGTCCTTTTGTGGGCCCACTATTGCAAAGAGAGGGAGAGATAAAGAGAGAAGAGATTGCCTATATTTATCTTGGTAAGAAGAAAACTAATAATTTCAGCCATCTCAAATAAAGTTTATATTTCTTGCTTTTAGAAGACAAAACATGTATCAATATCTATAACATATCGAAAAGGTCTTTTTAAGATCATTTCAGGAGAAAAGCAGACTACCTGGAAAACAGTAAACTATTTTCTTGGAAGTGTATGAATGGATATTTCTGAGGGATCTGTAACCGCCTCGTGGCTAATCTGCTTTGAATATGGGTTAGCTGATTTCCCAGGACACTTTCAGTCCTTTCATCTGTGTATTATTGGACTACAGCTCTCATTGCCTGTAGCCAACATAGGCAATTCCAGTAAATAACGAGAACTGCAACT
>JANHFM010004384.1:86643-100827 GCA_032468115.1 Grayia smithii
TCTTAAATGCACTTATGTGAATTAATTAATAGTAAGTTGGACTTTAAATTTGGGTAAAAACCTATAATATAAAAAAATAACAAAAATTAAGAAAAATTGATAAATTTGAAGATATTTTGCATTTTTTGGCAAATCATGATGTCTAGGAATTTTTTCAATATTTTATTTGTTTTCAGAACACCAAAATACATGTAAATTTGATGAAAATAATCAAACAGCTTTTTTGTTGCAGACCTGTGTAATTACAGAAGATCACCCAGTCTTCAGTGTTCAAAATAATGTGCACGGGTGAAATAATTTTTTACTGGAGTTTCTATTTCTGTCTTGACAAAATCTGCAATATACAGATTTTAAAAATCAAAGATGAATGGAGAACAAATCCATGGGTCAAAAAAATAAAGTAACACAGATGAAAAACAGGCAGCTTTTCCCATTGCCCTTGACTCACAGACATCTTGAACAATATTAAAGATAGTTTGCCCACTATTGAAATATACTTGGTTACTGTAGTAATGGATAAATGCTGATTAAGAAACATGGGGACTATAATCTTTATAAATCTTCAAGTTGAAAGATTAATATAAGAATGCCTTCAATTGTGATAACATTGTACTTCCTAATCTCCTTTTTTCTGAACTTTGCAGTTTTAGTCTCACAAATTGGTAATTAACCAATTATAAGGCTTTTCAGATCAGTAGCTCTTTGCTAACAATTGATACTGGACTGATTATATTTTAGCATCCTTGACAAAAATAAAAATTCCCTGTCAGTAAGCCTAAACCATCCCTACTTTCCTCTCTTTTACCCATTCTGGGAATGAGAAAGAAATCATACTTTTTAAATAAAAAAATCAGTTCAAGACTGCTCTAAAAGATTTTCTAAAACAGATTTTAAACTTTCCATGTGTTCTTGAATGTCATAAAGTTATGGCATTGACAATTCTATTTGTTTGCCCACTTGAAGCAACTTTCTGTAGTGTATATTACTTTAAATTTAGCATACTCAGCATTGCTGTATTTTAATATCGTGTGGTTGGCTGAAAGACAAATCAATTATCTTTGGTTTCTATCAGAAAGCACTGCCAATAGCCAAACAAGACATTTCTACATGATTTTTCCTTTCATAACTCTGATGATATTAGATTTCCCAAGGATATTAGATGCAGTGAAACTGTAAAGTACAATATAGAAATTTCTTTGTCCCTTTGTAAAACTTATTCACAAGTTAACTGACCAAATAAATGTGCTGATGGGTGACATTACTGAGTCAAAAATGGGAATGAATCTGTGCTCTTCTATATTTGCTTGTTCTTAGCTTGCATCACCATTAGCCATTCAGGCTCTATAAAAGTTGTTGTTCAGCAATATTTGGCAGTCCACAGCTTCTCAACTCTTGCGTGAAATCCATCCTGAACTATAAATGATTGCCCTGTAGTGCAAACCTCTATTAGCTTGAGAGTTGGATCAGGCTTTGCTGTATTCCAGATAAGCCAGTTTTCTTTTTGTTTTTGTTTTGCAGAAGTAGAGATGCACCTCAGAAAAATTTCCAAACCATTATGAACAAAAGAAAAACAACAACTCTCCTGTATTCTCACTGGGGAATTGTGAAGACCTTAAAATTGAGGCTGGTTGACTGTATGTGAAATCTGCATTTTTATACAACATGATTTAGGAAGCTCTCTGATAGTAACTATTGCCACCCAATGTACTTCAAGCATTGCCAATATTCTTCAATCCTGAGAAGTGACAGTACAGGTAGTCTGTAATTTACAACAGTTCATTTAGTGACTGTTCAAAGTGACAACGACACTGAAAAAAGTAACCATTTTTTCACACTTACAACCACTGCATCCCCATGGTCATGTGATCAAAATTCAGATGCTCGGCAACTGATTCAGATTTATGATGGTTTCACTGTCCCGGAGTCATGTGATCATCTTTTGCAACCTTCAAAGTCAATGGGGCAGCCGGATTCACTTAACAACTGTGTGACTAACTTAATAATTGCAGTGATTCACTTAGCAACTGTGGCAAGAAAGATTGTAAAATGGGGAAAATTTCATTTAACAAATATCTCACTTGGTAACAGAAACTTTGGTTTCTGTTCAATTGTGGTTGCAAGTCGAGAACTATTTGTACTTCTCTGTAATGCACTAAGTGAGGCCATACTTGGAATACTGCATCCACTTCTGGTTGCCACAATACAAAAAAAAGATGTTGAGTCCTTAGAAAGTGTGCTAAGAAGAGCAACAAAAACAATAAAAGATCTTGTAGCTAAACCATATGATGAAAGGAACTAGGTCTATCTAGTTTAATGGAGAAAAGGATTAGTGGTGACATGAGAGCTGGCTTCCATTACTTAACAGGCTGTCAAAGAGAAGAGAGAGTTAATATATTCTACAAAGCATTTGACAGCAGTACAAGAAGCAATGGATGGAAGCTCATTAAAGAGAGATCCAACCTAGAACTAAGGACAAATTTCCTGACAGTGAGAATAATTAATCAGTGGAACAGTCTATTTCCCAGAGTTGTTGATATTCCATCGCTGGATATTTTCAAGAGAAGTTTGGACAACATTTGTCCAGGATGGCATAAGGACTCCTGCCTTGCACACAAGATTGGACTAAAAAACCTTCAAGGTCCCTTCTAGCCCTATGAGATTCTATAAATAGGAATAATCACTAATCTGCATCAATCTAGATATAGTAGAGACAGTTAAGAATAAGACATTATAAAGGAGGTTTCAAAGATTGAATCATTTGAAGCCATGTCATAGGACCCCTAAATATTTAAAATGGAGTTTCAAGATCCCCCAAAACTTTGCTACACTCCACTGATAAACTAATGCTAAGCCAATTCAAATGTTAAGCATGAGCAAGGCAAGTGAAGTCAGAGAGATACCAGTTATATACTTCCCCCAATACATCTATGTGCATTGACCCTGCCCCACTTTCTCTAGCCTTGCCAGCTTAAGTAGTAAGATATGAAGAAGTGGGATTTATACATATTTCCTTAGGCATGCATCACACTCAGTATGAATTATTGAGAACCATTTTTTATCCAGACATCCAATCACATGGAAAATCAACTTAACACAGCTGAAAACTATATTAACTGCTCAATCTGGCAAGAACAAGAGTAATGAGCATGCATCCGGTATGCATCTCCCTATTTGAACTTAATGGATGTGCTTAAATCAGATCCATCAATTCCTTTTCGCCCCAAAATAGAGGCATTTCATCTGTCATGGAGACTGTATTTTTGCCACATTTTCTGTTTGTTTGTATCATGAGCTGGAGCTTCACAGTTAATAAATAATGCTTCAGGTCCAATCTCAGAGCAGGCATAAAAAGCAGACTAGGCCTGAATGTAAAGTATGTGCAGCCATATATTCATATAATCCATGACTCATGTAAAACCCTCTTCAAGTCTGAGCAGACAGATGGCTTCCCATTCTATGTATGGACAGCAATTTAATTCCAGTCTTTGGACTGGACCAGATGCTAGTGATGTTTTTCAGTGAAAGCATTTGGAATAACTAAGAAGTAGCTGGATTGAATGATTCATTCAAAGTGCCAGACTAGAGGTGGGATGGGAGGGTATGAAATTCAAAGAATAAAAGGCCAGACAAGAAAAATCACTGGATGTGCTAGATTTCAGTGACTCATGTTACGTAATGACAGCCCCCAACATTCAATACTATTAGACATACTTTCTTGAGCTCTTGGGAATTGTAATTCAGCAATATTGGAATATTATAAATTGCTTGTGTTTGTTACATACTTGCCTACTGCTGTCTTTAACAAATACTCTATAAGAAGTTAAGGAATGTGTTTAGTCTCCATCTGGCATCTAATACCTCAAATTGTCCCTCACCCTATATTGTAATCTACTGCATGGATTTTGAAACACAAATGTGTATTGTATATGGATCATGGTGCAAGCAAAAATAAACTATTTCCTTTGTAAAACATAGAGACATGGTTGTCCCAAAGGTGCTTATTCCAAACACCTGAATAAGACAACTGAACTTTCTTGGGGTTTTTTTGTTTTGTTTTGTTTGAAAATATTTCACTTTTCATTCAAGAAGCTTCAAAAAGCTTCTGAAGAAGCTGAAGAAGCAAAATTTTTCAAAGGAAAAACTAAGGAAATCTTGGAAAAAGAATCTTTGAGACAACTATGACATTGATGATTGAGACACTCTGTAGATGTAAAGAGGTTTTCCTCAGATAAACATTATGGTATAAAGAATGGGAGGGAGAGAAGGATAAAGAGGAGACAGAGATTCAGCATGCCTGTTGAAGATTCATTCATCACCAACATAAGCCACCTTCTGGAAAAACAAAATTGAGCTCCAGGGAAGAAGAATTGAATTTTTCCAGTTGATGCAATCTATTGTCAATTTTCAAATTGATTGCATCAATTTTCCAGCTGATGCAATCTATTTGGACTTTATTTTTCTTATTTTTATGCTGCTTTATTGTGTTGTCATTCTTTTCTGTATCAAGACATGATACAATAGTATTTTTCTTATTTTTGACTTTTCAGTTTTTCCCCCCATAAACAAATACTGTGGCTTAGTTGTTCATTTCATCTAAACAAAGGCAGAAGGGAGAAGGAACCACAAGTCTTTTCCTCATCCAAGAATTGACATCATTTCCAAAAACAAAGCCAAACAATTGTAAGGTTGATGAAATAACTAGAAACAATTGTGAGCAATTTGGTAAAAGATGGCTTGGTACAACGATGAATGTTAACCGCAGGGCTAAGTCTTGTTTGTTTGTTTTTAGGACTGCTACTAACATTAACATTATTCCATAATATGCACTTGAAAAGGGACTATCAATTGCCATAAAAAATAATGAACATTATATCTACTGTACCAGAACATATTCCATAATGACATAAAGCTGTCAAATGATTATAGACATGTGCCATCTTAATGAATATTTTCTTTACAAAATTTCCTAATTTGCATTTAATTTATACCCATGAGCACTCTTAGAATAGTGGTGATCTTTTAATTTTTTTAATTAAATTTTTCACTTGATATAATACATTTTAATTGAAAAAGCTTACATTTACACTGAGCAAAGTTATATCAAACAATATATATTTGTATATAACTCCCTGGTGCTACTTTAGCAGATATACTTTATCTCATTTCAATGAAGGTGCATTCAATTCTCTGAAAGCTGATTTATATTTAGAAGCTATAATTTGCAAAACATTAGGCCAAGGAAATGTTCTGGCATTTATGTCACAGTCACTCCATATAGTGGCTACTATTGGCACCAAGCTATTTAATGAATTGCTTTCCATAAACTCTGCTTGCAAACTGAGATTTCTCTCAAAGAGTCTTCTTGAATACCTGCCATAAAGAGCTATAAACCTGGCATTCAACTAGTGACAGCTCCCACTTTCCTGTGACCCCGAATCTTTTGAATTTGTTTTTAATTTCACCCTTTCAAGTCTATTATAGCTTTTGCAGTGAATGGCCTTAGTCCTTAAAAAGCCAACTAGACTTAGATATTTTTTTCCTCCTGGAGATAAATGAAGCATTTGCTCTTCTTAATTTCCACCTTCAAATCTTTCCTATATGAGCATGTCATAAAGTGTAGGAGTGGACCTTTTGAAGCAGTTGCTGCTACCAGAGGCCCATTTATGGAATGTACTTCAGAGGTTCCTCCTCCCATTTCAGCATTCAGAAATATCTATGAAGATACATCTCTTTGAGAAGCTTTTAATTGGCAATTAATTTTAGCAATAATTTAATTTCCGCTTTCACTTTTGGAAATTTCCAAAAATTTCTTTCTTTCTCTTTTTGGCTTTCTTTTTATTTTATTTTTTTAAAAGTCACTCACTTTAAATATTGTTATATGGAGAGGAAGGATATAAAGTGAGTGAATGAATGAGGATATCACAGCATAATGTTCTTTCATTATGTTAGTTACATAGTTATGTAGTTAAAAACCTCAAAAAAAGTGTTCTGCGCATGCGCGGAGCCCGCGTTTGGCAGAGAACCGTAAGTACGGGCATGCGGGTGGGCCCAGCTCCCGGTCGCGGAGAACCAGTTCGGTGACGTCACAGCATCACCGCTACCAGATGGTGCGAACCAGCCCAAACCGGGAGCAACCCACCACTGGGTCTTACCAAAGCAATATAAAATGGTAGTAACACTTCACATGACCCTGATGCTATACCTCTGTTGATGCAACCTATGATTGCATTGGCTTTTTTGGCAGCTACCACACACTACTGGCTCATATTTTACCGGTTGTTCACTAGGACTCCTAAATCCCTCGCAGAATTACTGCTGTTGAGTCAGGTACCACTTATTCTATATCTGTGCATTTGGCTTTTATTGTTTTTCTTAGTTTTCTCACCAATGAATTGCATTTTGTTGGATAGGGCCCAACGGTCAAGTTTGTCAGCACTCTTGTGGCAGTAGTGAAATCCAATTTTTTTTTATTACCGGTTATGTGTGCGTGGCTTGGTGGGCGCAGCTTAGTGGGCATGACTTGGTGGGTGTGGCAAGGGAAGGATACTGCAAAATCTCCATTCCCACCCCACTCCAGGGGAAGAATACTGTAAAAACCCCATTCCTTCCCCACTCCTGCAGGAAGGATATTGCAAAATCTCCATTCCCACCCCTTTCTGGGACCAGCCAGAGGTGGTATTTACCGGTTCTCCAAACTACTCAAAAGTTCCACTGCTGGTTCTCCAAACTGCTCAAAATTTCCACTCCAGAACCTGTCAGAACCTGCTGGATTTCACCCCTGTCTTGTGGCATCTTTTAATATGTTGACTATACTATACAGTTTAGTGTCACCAGCAAATTTGATGAGTTCCCCTTCTATTCACTCATCTAAATGACTTCTGAAGATGTTGAAGAGTACTGCGCCTAATAAAGAACCTTGAGGTACTCCAACTTGCCTCAATATAGTTTCATTGAGGACAACAGTTATGATTCCATCTGGTGGTGGTGCTCTCTGTTCAACATTTTTCTGCAATTGGTACATTTGATGATGTCCCATCTCCATGTATTTGCTCACTTTCTTCCAAGAAGTTATAAAGTTGTTTAGCATCAGTAGGGCTGGACTATTCTAGACTGGGATTGATTTTTTTTCCCTATGAGTGACAAGTCACTATCAGTCTTTCTTTAAAGGTTTGGGTTTTTTAGGTTAGTTAATTGTTCAGTTTGGTTTCAATCTTCTTCTTTTAATTGATGTTTTTCATTTTTCTTATTTGAATGTCAGAGTGGCTAGACTTAGTCTAAGCCCTTTGTTGCTTCCTTACTGTGTTCAGTTTACATACTTTACAGTTTAGATACTTTTTTTTTGTTGGAGTTTCTTATTTTGTTGGTTGAGTTGCAGAGTGGTACTTATACTTGCTTTCACTACTTTTATTACTTGTTTTCTGATCTTCAAATAGCAGGTTTCTACTGAATAACTGTATTTGCAGATTAAGTCGCTGAAACTAAGGATTTGCATGTTAGTCTAATCTGATCTGTATCAGTGCTGCATAATGTTTTAAAAAGATAATTAATCTGCATCTGTTGTTCTTAGCAGTTTCTTAATATATAAAGTATGGTACGCTTGTTTCCCTAATAAAAAAAATGTGTTGAAGTTTCATTCATACTTACTGTTTAATGCAGTTATCTTTTGTGAATGACTTTTTTAGTAGGCAACTTGCCCAAACTTTTTAAAAATGGATCTTTTCCATTTTATGTTTCACTAAGTGATTTGTTTTATGAAGAATGATAGATACTAAAGACACCCTTAAGTACTGTCCATTCCATCCATCCATCTATCCATCCATCTAAGCTATGACAGATTCTAATTTGGAAATTTATCCCATTTTTCTCCCAATGAATTTGTGACAGATTTTCTTTTACATGCCCAGTTGAACCCCCTTCATAAGTGTAAACTTCTGACTCACAAGAGGCAAATCTTGATTTCAAGCACTAATTTTAATTTTCTAAGGCTCAGTTGTTATTAGTTTTGATTTGGCAAAAGTCATTGAAGGGCCAGTCTATTCATTGTGTGAATTGTAATGCATAGAGGAGGTCCAAGTTTCTTAAAATACAATTTTCTAAGAGAATGTCTGAGTTTTAACTTTGCTTTCCTTCTATCTTCTTGCAACAAATATAAAAAAGTTCAGCTTGTGACATACACATTCTCTATCACTTGTTTTGCCATAGGCACCATTTCTAAGAGACTTTTTAATGATGGTAGACCTAGGGCATTATGAAAGATGCAAAAGATACCAACAGAGTTGCTAGTTCCCAGGTCTAGTGGAAATTCACTTGGTGACTTTGAGCTAATCATTTCCTTTCAGCCTAACTTAACTCACAATTTGTTATATCTGGCATATCCTCATGTAAGCCATCTTGATCTCTCAGAGGAAAAAGGGCACATACATCAGAAAGATAAATGAATAACTTATCAGCAATAAAATTAACCTGAAAGGTGGGGAGAAAGAGAGAACAAAGTGTACTGCCAGTACTTTAAAAAGAACTGGCAGATTTCTCTTTCTGAAGAAATGCAATGAAACTGTCTCCTCCAATCATAAATATACTGAATAATTTCAAGACACTATTACCCACAACTCTATATGGCTATGCTAAATATTTATTCAGTCTAAATGTCCTATATTTAATTGGATGATTTGTTTTGGTCTTAGTGTTTTAATTGCTTTATTTTCTGCATTGCATAATACACTGAATAACTTAAAATATAGTGGTCAAATCAATAATATGCATATATTGTTGCAAATTGAATTACTATTGATATAGGTACAGTATCCTGTAATTAGGCAATTAGACAGATGGAAGAATGTCAAAGTTTCTCTTTGGATAAAATTTCTTCATATGATGTTTTCCCTCTATTGATGCAGACTTTCTGTTCAGATAGATCTCTGATAGATCAGATAGATCTAGTGAGAGCTTCCTGAGAAATATGAACAGATATATCTATAGGTTTTGCTTAACTTAAATGTTACTTCCTACTGAATCCAACGTGATTCTCAACTGTGATTCTCATAATAGGCATGACATTTGCATTAATAATGTCCAAAATTACTTATAAGTATATATTGACTCATAGTTTTTTTCTTTGCAGTTGTTGGGAAACCTAAGCAATTGTGTTTTTCCTGTCAGTCAAATAAGATGTCCAGAAAACTAATTAATATGTGGGACCTAGACCAATGTTAAGTCAAGCAATGAGATTTGTCTTTGTGTGCCATGATAAATTTATTTCAAAGGGAAAACTCATTAATTTCTACTTGTCTCTATAGTTGAATCTTCATGTTTAATTAGTAGCTATTAGCAAATAGTTTTGAGAATAATGTCTGCCTACTTTGATAATATATTTATCTAAGAAAATTGATATAAGCAGCTTTACTGTTTTTAATTTAAATTAGGATGCTTTCTTTAAAAATTTATCTAGACTTGACCTTGTGGAAAAATTGAACTACTAAACTGATTCCCCTTGAGAAATATTTTCAAAGATGTAATCTGTTCTTTCTAGATCATTATCAAAATTTCCGTTGTTGAAAGATAACTTGTATAAAAGAATTATCTAAATCCAATATTATAAAAATAAAATATGCCTTGACATTTTTTTGGGTCATTTATAATTGATCAAGAGACTACTACATTGTGGAAAAATTACCTCATTCAACTAAACCCTCCAAACACAAGTGTGTGAGTGTTATTTATGACAGAAACAAAATGGAATAAATATTATTATAGGAATAGGTGTCATTATAAAATTTTAAGCTTCTTTTTCTAAAATTCTGAAGTTGCTAAAAGAACCACTGCAGTAAATTAATTTTGGTGCTCTTTTTATTCATGACATCATTTAAATTCTGCATTGTTTTTATGAAGAAAGTATTAATTGAACTAGGAAATACTGTTCATTTGTATTTGAAACAATGCAAATATTAGCTATGTTTTTGAGCTATTTGCTGTGCAATATAGCTGGCCCTTTGTCTCATTTATTAATTAAAGTAGTTTACTGGGCTATCCTTAACAACTATTTGTATAGTGTCAGTAAGTATATTGACCTGAAAGTCAGGTCAATGTCAACAATGATGAAAAGATGTGGGCATCTGGTAAGGCCTAGATATACCTCAGCCAGGCTTCTATGCATTGTAGTGTATAAAAGAAAGACTTGTTTGCCCTTAGCAAATTTGGTTACCATAGAGAGGTTTCTGTAATCTGTATATATATTTAACTGCATCCAGATAAGGAACATAATGCCCAGGGTACCATATGTTCACAAAGGCCTTTCTTGGTATCTATTAGGTTCTTTACCTACCTCTAACATTTACATATTTATTTAATTATTAATTCATTTTACTATCATTAAGATAACAAATTATTTAAATAATATAACTAATAAAGAATTCCACATATCAGCATACCTTTTCTTTATAAAAATGCTTCAGTATCAAAATAAAATAGTGACAGCTATCATTTATTGCTTTGTCTGGAAGCTTGTCCCTTTCCATGGCAGAAAAGTGAGGGTGGGTTAGAAAAGACTATTCTGAGGAACTTCAGAATGTGATGGAGATAACATCATCATTTGCTTTCTGGGAAATAATTATATCCCCCATAGGCATTTGTGACAATGCTAATGAGATATCTTCAAGTTGGTTCAGTGGGTTGTCTATATCTGATGTTTATGAGCACATAACTGTGAGTCATTGCAGACAGCCAGGGAGATGACCTTGGATAAAGAATCCCTTGGCCATTAGACAAACTCCAGGTGCAGTAAAAACATGTGTGAAGTCCAGAAAAGTAGGACAGTGTTATAAAGAGACTCTGAATAGCTCTTGCTCCCCTCTACTCCCCAACTATTCTCTTGGGGTATAAGAGGCAGGGAAGGGAAGATTTTAAAGATTCTGTTATTATAGCCTATTTCAATAAAATATAATTCTATTCTTCCTGCAGAATTTGTTCTTTGGTCTGGTCTAGCTTTATGGAGTTCAAGTTATTATAGCATGAACAGGTGAAGGCACATTTGTCACACTGTCTAAATACAGATAAGTGCCATTGAAAATGGTATCGAAAGGCTAATCATTATGCTTGATGGGATTGAGATATAACTATGAAACTCCACAACTGTTCACATCTCCTCCTCATAGCATATTCCTAGTGGATAATCTATAAGACTCATCTCTCAACATGTATGATATTAAAACAACCAAGGAATATAAAAATGTTCCATTAAAGTTTTAAATAAAATTTTATGCTTTTCTTCTCCTTTTTTAACACAATACTTTTCATTTTGACAAAGGAATTAAAGTGGAGTTTTCATTTTATCTCACTGTAAAGTCAAAAGTGAAAGGGGACTTCATATATAATAAATGATGTAATTTTTATGGTGTACATTAAAACTTCATAAAGAAGTATATCCTGCTTTCCTCACTACAGGATAAAGTCAGTGATTTTTTTTTCTTAATCTTTTTGCAAATGGAAGGTGCTAAGTCCTGTCTGATTCAACAATTTTTCTTTAAAGTTCTCACAATAGCATAATATATTAATCATCATGCCTCATTTCATTTGTAAATTAATCAAAGTGACTGCCTTTCAATGTGGATTCCTCACTAAGCTGCAGTTGGAAACTATTTTATATCCTGATAAATAAACCTTGAATATTTCTTTTTAAAAGAAGAAAACAGATGTAATTATTAAACCACCTTTTATTCAGAATAATTGCTGATAGAACATGGTACCTTTGTAGAGGGAACTACTGAATATTAATACAAATGTAAAAGTAAAACAGTTTTTGCTATAACCATAAGATCTCTCTCTCTCTCTCTCTCTCTCCCTCTCCCTCCCCACTCCCTCCCTCCCTCCTCCCACACATATACACACATACAGAGTTATCAGCACTCATTTTGCTACAAGTATTTTAAAAGGCCATTAAATGACTGGCTGCATAATACAATTATCTCCTATTATCTTTGATAGACTATGTAATTTGTACATAATAATATGCACACTAGTGTGGAAATCAGTGTGGAATACTCCTCAAATGGATATTTTTTAAAAGGGTATATATTTTTTAATTTACTTATTAGAAGTAGATTTCTAGTTGGCCCAATTCTGTCAATCCTTTTATTTGTCATTAGACATGTCAGACTTTTTAAAGAACATTATCTTTCTCTGTCATTCCTTGAAGTTGTCTTTGGTGGTTTTGAGTCACGTGATAACTGCACCAGTGGGGAACTCTTTTTAAAAAAAAAAAAAAAAAAGTCTGGTGCTGCTTTAAGAATCCTACCTATTTCCAATAGCAAAAAAAAAAAAAAAAAAGAAGGAAGGAAAGATTTTGCATTTTGCTCTTTTATTGTGACCAAAAGGGAAATTGCTAGCAGGAGCTTCAACACTGCTAGTCAATGGTTCAAATTGCAGGAGTAAGTGATGTTCAGTTTGCTATCCATTTTAACAGGTATCCACTTACAACTGCACACATATAAAAACATTCTGAACTTCAATGCTCTTGTTGTTCCTTCCCATTTGAATCTAGTGATTCTCACTGCAAGCACCCTGACTTCGGGTCAGTCTTCATGGCTAAGGTTGGCCTTACTGAAAATCCTACGGGAAAAAGTTTTAATTGTCATCAGGACTTCAGCAAACTTCTTGTTAATCCATAAAAATGTTTTTCTTTAACTTTCCATTAAATTCTGGTTAGATAAATCATTGCTATAACACAATGAAGTTCCATTCTTATGTAATTTTTTTCCTGTAAACAACCCCAAAATAAATTATTTGATTGCAAGGAACCATTGTTACCAAACAAATACCACTTACAAAAATCTGGCAGTGATTATTGTCTAATGCAACAAAACATTTTAAAATTTATTTTTTGTTTTACTTGCAGATTATTCCATGTTTTGCCATATGGTTCTTTGCATATGCTATAGTAAATTATTTCTTGGGTGGCCAATAAGTTTAAATTATCATCATCATCATCCATCATCATCATCTGCTTTTCAAGAGTGTATAATAAAATCTTCACAATGAAACAGTTAACCAAGAGGCAAATACATTGACTGGGATGATTATGACATTCTGTCTGCTTAATTTATATTATACATTTCTTTCTTAATTATTTCAAAATTATTTATTTGTTCCAATACTGTTATTATACTGATCTTAGATAGCATAATGGTAATTTTATTAAATATTAGGTACATATTCTCTTCATCCCTCTAGATCTATCTTATGCTTTCTGAAATTTGAAGAAATAGTTCTTGTGGCATGTATTGCACATCTGGGCCTAGATTCTTTACATAATTTGATAGAAAACCTGAAACCTAATGGAATCATGAGAATGGAAAATAGTAGTCCCAGTTTAATGCCAGTTTAATCAATTCTATATAATGTTCACAAACTGACTTTCTAGCAAAACCTCAAATTCCAAATGTTTTTGTAAATTTCATTCCATATCTTTCTTATCTGGAGCTGCTTCATGAATTATGGGAATTTTAGCATGTTAAAAGTGCCCTTCACTGTTTTTATTTTTGTTTTCTAGATAGGAATTCATTTAGCATTCTCCAGCCATCTTCACCTGAAGATGGAAGGTGTTTCTAATCAATTTGAAAGCTATTTGTCCCATGGGTATAAAAAAAATACCTGTTTTTTTAATCTCCACAACCACCAAGCATCACAGATGTATTTTGTTTTTACAAAAACACATATACTAAAAACATAACTGTTTTGTTTTCTTCTCTGAGGCACAGTACTGAAATAATAATATGAGGTTTTGTGACCATTTTTATTTGAAAGAGAAAGCATGCTCAATTATTTGTAGTTAGTATTGCATTGAATTCCAGACATTTCTTTTAAATCATACATTATAGGTGAAAATTCTTTGAAAAAATATTTATTTTGCCACAGGGCAAGGATGGAGAACCTCCATCCTTTCCCTGTCCTTCACTCCTCCGCTCGCAACAATAATACCTTATTCATGACTTGACATTTTGTGTTTAGACAACTTAGAACTATGCCGCCTTCGGTCTGACCCAAGCATAATACATAAGATTATCCACTACAGTGTATTGTATTTGTATTTGTATTTATTGTATTTATATGCCGTCCTTCTCCCGGAGGACTCGGGGCGGCTCACAATATAAAACAGACAATAAACAATCAAATAAAACCATTTGTATAAAT
>JANHFM010004385.1:44845-56428 GCA_032468115.1 Grayia smithii
TTCGATCTGCTGAACTGCAGCTAGCAGTCAGCTGAAGTAGCCTGCAGTACTGCACTCTCACCACTGCGCCACCTCGGTTCCTTGTACCCCTGCTTCATTACTAATTCCTGACATAGTCAAAGGAGTAGCACAATTCTCCAGACCTAACAGTTTTCCCTGCTTTTGAAGAGAGATGTTAAGCTATTCTTGCTCAGAGGAAGAAAGGAAGAATATTCTTACTTTGGAGACAAGTAATAATTGACACTTGAAAAATGATTGCTTTTCTAATTAGGTAGAAAAGGCAGGGTCCTTAAGGCTCTGTCAAGTCACACTGCTCCAACAAATAGTAACATGTGGGGAAATGGGATCCTTTCCAAGTCTATAAAAGGAACATTATACTCCTGAACAATCAAGGTATGTTTAAAGCAGTGATGCGCTTGAACTGATGAATAAGCCTTTCCATTTTATCCAGCATATCGGTCAACTAATTTGCACTACCCTTTTTTTTGTGGAAGATGGAGACAAAGTATGCACTGGTGATATCTTATAAGCAGCTCTGGCAGGGGAATTATTGCTGTTTCATGAGGCTAGAAATGGCATGTAAATTTATTCTACTTCCTCTAGGAAGGCATTTAACTGTGATGATGGCTACTTAAACAGTTCAGCCATTGGTATATGTTTATTTTGAGTAGCTGCTGAGGCAAACCAGTTTTTGAATTAAAATCTAGAGATATTGTGTAGAAGAACAGATCCTCTCATTCTAATAAAAAAATACTGAGCTCTTGTCTGGGTATGACATTTTAAATCACTGTTCTTGTTGATTCTATTTATGCTTTGAGATATATCTGTTTTTTTCTTGTCTTTCACTACAGAAAATAAATCCATACCTTCTTCCTTGTGACAGAGCTTCAACTGATGGAAGATTGTTATCATGTGTCCCCTTAGCTTTCTCTTCTTTAGGCTTATCCTGTCCTGTTCTTTTAGTCTACTTCATAACACTTAGTCTCCAAATCCAATCAACTTTGTTGTTCTTTGCATTCTTTCCTCAACATCTTTTTGGTGTGGCCTGACCAGCAGAACAATCACTTCCCATGATCTCAGTATTATGCCACAGCTGATGACATTGGCTCTTTGGGCATTTGCAGCATACTGTTCTCTTATGCTTAATTTGTGGTTAATCAGGACCACATTCAGATCCTTCCCACTAATAGTAATACTGAATCAGGTACCACCCAACTTGTACCTGTATATCTGATTTTTCTTGTCTAAATGCAGAAACCTGTTTTTCTTGCTACTGAAATATATTTGAATCTACCAAGATCTTTTAAAACCCTGACTCTATCTTCTGAGGTAGCACTCCTCCCTCCCCCACCTGCAGCAGATTTATATCATTTTCAGATTTGCTGAGCATCCTTTCAATTCCCTCTTCTAAGCCATTTATAAAAATGTTGAGCACCTCTGACTCAGGAGAAAATGTTGAGCCTCCGACCGCATACCTTTCTCCATGTAGCTATAGATCCATTAGGATCATAATTTGAGGACTATTGTTCAACCAACCATCCCACATTGTTCCACTTTATCAAGAAGGAGGCCATCATCAACTTTCTCAAATGCTTTACTGAAGTCTAGGTAGTCTACATCAACAATATTCCCTTGATTTACCAATCTTGTCACGTTGAGAAAACAAAAAGAAACAATAAGATTAGATTGGTACAGCCTAACAAGCTCATGTTTGTTTCTCAGTTTATGTTTATGTTTATTGCATTTATATGCCGCCCCCTCTATCCATCAAACTGAGCTCATTGGCCATCTCCTTTTTTTCTTTGGAAATGTTTGTGACAATGCTGTAATTATCTCATTTTTCAGAATTTCTCAATCCCTTACAAAGTTTTTCTCTTTAGGATTTCCATTCTTGGAATCTTCCCTATCTTTCTCTAGTTTATAGAGGTCAACACTCTTGAAATATAGAATATAGCTGCCTTCAGTTCACATGGCCACTCTCTCCCATGCCTTCTACAACAGGGGTGTCAAACTCATGGCCCATGGGCTGGATACGTCACATGCTGGTCACACCCTGCCCGGTTTAGCAAAGGGGAAAAAGTACTAATACATCACATGACACCGCCATGACGACATAAGTTTGACACCCCTGTTCTACAATATCCATTTCTTCAACCATTTTTTTCCTGATTTTTTTTTTAATCATATTTGTATAGTCTCCCATCTCACATAGTGGCTGTTAGAAAGTATTAACTCAGTATAGCCAATTCTCTAGTTCCCTTTTCTGAACAATAAAATTGTTTTCCAACCTACTGCAGAGGTTGGAAATTCCTACTTGATATCAGAGTAGTTGAAATCCCCCATTATCACAGACATGTGATTCCAAGATATTTTGACCATCTGATTTGTAAAGATTTCATCTATAACTTCTGTTAGGCTGGATGGCTTATTGTACACACCCACAACAGTGTAATTATTTTTTTTCTTCCTTTAATATTCATCCATATGCTTTCAGTGGGCTTTTCATCTTTGGTGTCACGGATTTCCATACAGGTGTAATTATTCTCTACATATGAGGCAAACCTTTTGCTGCATCTGTTTCTTTTGAACAAATTACATTCTCCTAGCACCATATTTTAATCATGACTTAGATTTCAGTAATACCAACATCACCAATGTCGTGTCTAACACACACACATGCACACACTACAAAGATTTCATGTTTTCCCTGTTTGGTTCATATTCCAAGTGTTGGTGTACCAACATCTGAGCCCTTTAGGTTTGCTTGCTATATCTCTTTCTGTATGCCTGAGAACTCCATCCTTCTTAGCACTTCCTTATTGAGAGATTTATTGCTTTATTTGACTTAGATACTCTAGCAGTCTTCAAATGTGTGAAAGGTTCTCACAAAAGTAGGAGAATTGTCCTTATGTTGCACCAGAAGGCAGGACCAGAATCTACACATAAAACTACAAGGAAATAGTTCAAGTTAGACATCAGGAGGAATTGTGTAAGCTGTCAGCCAGTGGAACAAAGAGGTAAGTTTTTTGTCACTGGAAGTTTTCAAACAGAGGCTGCATATCCATCTATCAGAGATGTTTGAATGGATCCTGCATTGAACAGGGGGGTTGAACTAAATGACCCCTAGGGCCCTTTCCAATTCTGTGATTCTGTGTCTCTTAATTTTATCTTTGAAGGAAAAACTACCCCTAACTTGTACACGTTGAGGAGCAATTTCACTTTTATTGGAGGGAAGGGCAGCTTTCCTAGCCACAGAAGCTCTTACTTTGATAAATAAGTGGTGGCCTTCATACGGTTGAACCCTGGACTTAATAGGGCTTTTGATTTAATTTTCTTCTGTGGTGAAGCTGACATAAAGCATCCCCGCCTATTTAGGTAATTTAGAACTAGCATACAATTTATTGAAATTTCAGGCATAAATGAAGAAAAGACAGTTGTGAGATTATGGCATTGTACAGATTGTAATCTATATATTTCTATATTTATGCCATCATACTGTTTTTTATTGCATAGGGACTGAAAATCTAACTTTAGCTGATCTATCTTTCAGTTTTCACGCTAATGTAGCACAGGGTGGATTTGTGAGCTATTTGCAGTATCACCACAAATAGACCTCTTCACTAACTTGGCAGCAACATTTTAAAAGAGGGAACAGAGCAATGCAAGTTAGAGGTTTCTAATATTTCAGCTCCAGAGAAAGCTTCCCCAAAGTGGCTCCTATTAAGTTAGCGTGCCTTCAGATGCCAGATTTGGTTCTTCGTGTTTTCCGCAGAACTCCTGCTATGCAGCTACCAGGAAGCCATTTGGAGTGTTCTGGTGCTTGTGGCTTGTTCCTGCTGGAATGTATTCTCCAAAGAGGTCAGATGACAAGGACACAAATAGAGTTCCCAGATCCTGTAACGGGGGATACAGTTTCAGCTAATGTGTTTTGGTTTTTTTCTTCCCTTGTTTGTTGTGTAACAGATATGCTTCCTCTAATAAAACCTTCTGTTCTGTTCACAAAGCAATGGTTTCAACGGGCGATTTGGATTACTTAACTTGTCTTTCTCTGGTCTTCTCCAGAACTTAATCTGAAGCAAAATTTATTTTCGGGGATCTTAGAAGTTGCCAGTTGGCCAGGAAACATCACTAATGGATGCTGCAACAAAATATCATAATGGGTTCATCCTCTTATCACTTTAAATGCAGCCTGAATGTGCTCCAGTACTATTTTTATATGATATGACCTCATGGCCTTTCCTTTATTTCACCCCAATCCACAGCTGAGGAAACTTAAGATCAGCTTTAGCTGTTCCATTTTTAAAACAATTTCCCATAACGTTTGCTCTGGACAGAGTCCAGCATTGATGGTGTGATTGATGTCAATTCAGCTCCTTTGGACCAGGCTACTGCAGATATGGTGCATCCCCTCTGTTAGAGTTTGCCTTCTGTGGCCATTTTGACTAAAAGGGATGGTTTACAGTACCAGGGGTGCTATTCAGCAGGTTCTGGAGAACCAGTAGCGGATATTTTGAGTAGTTCGGAGAATCGGCAAATACCACCTCTGGCTGGTCCCAGAGTGGGGTGGGAATGGAGATTTTGCAATATCCTTCCCCCAGGAGTGGGGAGGGAATGGGGATTTTGCAGTATCCTTCCCCTGCCATGCCCACCAAGTCACGCCCACAGAACCAGTTGAAAAAAAAATTGAATTCCACCACTGTAAGAGTACCTAAGTGTCGAGAAGTGTGATGTCTAACCAACACTTTCCAAAGCTCATATCAGGTCTTACTGATTCCTTAAATACTCAGGTTTAGCACAGGTTGGGAAGATTGCCAGAGCTCTGTGTAAAAGTCTCTAATTCTACATTTCTACAGAACATTGATTTCAGTCAGAAAGAGGCCACACCCTCTGTTCTCCCAGAATTAATTTATGATTGCAGGAAGAAGTGGAAAGTTTTCTGAAGAGTTGCACAATCTCAGGAAAGGAAATATAGAAAAATGCCTTAATGAAACAAATAAACAAACAAATAAATAATATTAAAATATGTAAAGCTACAGGTGGTTCAAAATGTAGTGCTACAAGTAGTAATGGGCCCTTCTTTCTAGGTCTATTCTTACTATCAAGTTGCATTGGTGGCCAGTAGGCTTCTGGGTGCAGTTCAAAATGCTGGTCAATATCTATAACAGGAGTCTCCAACCTTGGCAACTTTAAGACTTGTGGACTTCAATTCCAGAATTCTTCAGCCAGCTTTGCTTTGTTGGCTGAGGAATTCTGGGAGTTGAAGTCCACAAGTCTTAAAGTTTCCAAGGTTGGAGACCCCTGATCTATAAAGCCCTTTATAGTAGAAGGTCTGGCTATCTGAAAGACCACCTATCTCCAATTGTTTCTGCTTACCCAGGACATTTGGGCGCACTGGCTGCACTCCAATTCTGCTCAATTAAATGTTGACATCTTGAAGAACTGAGGAAGCTGCCCTCTGGAACAGCATCTCTCAAGATATGCATGGTGCTCTCACTCTTGGGGTTCCAGAAAGCCCTGAAAATCCATCTTTATTCCCAGGGCTGGGATACTGTATTTGGAAGGCCCTTCTCATGTTTTGTTAGGATTGCTTTTAGTCTGGGGTCATTTCTGCATTTTGGAATAGCAAATACTGTTCATAGATATATACAATGTGGATGACAGATGTTATTTTATACCCAATGATTTTGCAGGCTACCTCACTGTTTTAACAAGTTTACTCTCAGGTAAGACTGTATCAGATTATGGTTTTGGACATCTCATTTTTCCTGCAGAGAGGATAGGAAATGGCCTTGAGAAATAGAGCTGCTAAGTAGGCAAAGTTCAGATAAGTAAGAGGATTGGGGACGGGGGCTTGAGTCTGCACCAAAAAGTAACTTTAGACAAAGTCTCAGGCAAACCCCTCCCTCATTGACAATTCCACAACATTTCTGCAGCTGAAATAGAACTTCTAAGTGCTGCTTTTTGAAAGGGAACCAAAATTAAAAGGGTTTTGGAGAATCTCTAATTTAAGGGGTTGTTTGGGACAATGGTTGAGCCTGTATTTTGGCTATGTTGCTTATGTTGATTTGTGTTGTTGGTTTTGTCTTGGCTCCCATATCTGTTGCTTATTGTTTTCCTAGGAAGTTTTTGTTTTGAATTTATTCTTTATTAGCTACCTAGAGTCAAATGTTTGAGATGGTCAGACAGATGGAAGGATGGATGGATGGATGGATGGATGGGTGGGTGGGTGGCAGGAAGAAAGGAAGGGAGGGAAGAAAGAAATAAGGAAAGAAGACAGCTGAAATGTTTTTAGCCTTGCCCAGTTTTTTTTTCTGTCCAGTGTAGCTTTAAATTAGTAATTTTAAATTAGTACTGGTAATTAATTTTAATTGCACTAAACCTACAATGCCCTTCTAGCACACATATTATCTAAGTGTTCTCCAACATATTCGGTTACAGATTGCCTTCCAACAACTCTGCTGTTGGTGAGCACTGAATGCAAATGGAAAGGAAGGTCATCATGTCCTGGATCAATAAAGCTGTGTGGTCAAGGGTCAAATGCTGGGTGCTGGTACTCCTAAGCAGGCTTTGTACAGTTGTCTAATTCCAATAGATACTTCTTCCCAAGGGTGAGAGGAAGATCTACTTATTAACTTTAGATGGAGAAGAGACACTACTATAATGTGGGCTGGATTTTGGGCTCCAAGTCTCTGCTGCGCTACATGGAAGGCAACTGATGGCTCAGAATGAGAGCAATGGAAAACTATATGTATTTCTTTCCAAACCATTACATTGTATGCTCAGCATACATTTTTCTTTCTGATATTTTATCAAGGCTGACAAACAGTTATTTCTTTTCCTACCTTTTAATCATAGAAATGTACAACCCTATTAGAACATAGCAAGTTGCTCACTGTGGGGGCTAGTAGGACGAAAGGTGAACTGTGGGCGATACAATTATGGCGATAGAGATGACGTTCAGGGTCTAATATTACCTAGCTGCACCACTGGAGGGGGAACGTGTATTGTCGACAAGAATAATGAATTTTAAGCAACCAGAAAATTTCTTTAAAAAGAGCTTAGTTGGAGACAATATCTTAAGCTCTGCAAATATGCAGACATATGTAGCATCCTTACATTTTTATATTATCTTTTGCTTTCAGGGCTTCATTTTGGCTTCTGAAAAATGTAGTTTAAATCATAATGAAAACTCACAATAGAGCAAAACCAATAATGAAACATTCTGACGGCTGTGAGCAACAACAGCTCTGAGAGTTTCTGGGTTGTTTTTATTTTTCCACAACCAGAGAGCTAATCCTCACGGGCAGCAGGAATGCATTACATCTGTTTCTGCCTTGACCCACTGCGGGCTGCAGATGGGGCACATGAAAATACATTTCCCTTCCAAAATCAAAAGTTGCTTTCACCCCGCCCCAGTCCCTGCATTGGGTCCTATTTATATGGAAAACAAGGACTGGCTTTGCACTCATTTAACTCTCATGGCTGCTTCCCAAAAATTCTAGACTTGGATGCCTCCCGTTCCGATGAATGGCCCTTGACAGGGGTTTATAGCACCAAGGGGAATATGCCTTCAAACTGTTACAGTCTAGGATGACTTAATTCAAGCAAGCGGCATAGGATCTTTTTTTGGGGGGGGGGCATGGCATTTTTGCAGCTATCCAAAGTCTGCCATGTCCACCCTGGACTGCAGAAGCCCAGAGGTACCAGGAAACTCCTCTTGGCTCCCCTCCCACTTTAATTTAATCACCGGGACACTTTGCACAAAACCCTTCAGGTCCTTCTTGACTCTTTTCATGTCCGGTGCTGCAGGATCTGAGAGAGATGGCTGGAGATTAGAAATACCTCCAATTAACTCTGGTCAGAGCTGTCTCCTTTTTTTGCGACTGATGTCTGAGGTACCGGAACCAGTTTCTGATTAGAGAGGAATGCTGCCAACATAGCCTTCATAACTGTGCAAATTGTATTTCCTCTCTCTCTCTCTCCTTCCCATTGCTATATTTGTTATGGATTCGGGAGAGGAGGGGGAAGTTGGAGAAAAGTAGCACGATTTCTTAACAAGCTTTTCTCCAAAGGAGAGAAGAGGGATTGGAGTGGTTTCTTAGAGGGCTTTGTGCTGTTTTCTCTTCCCTGGGAAGGTTACAGGCCTCTAATCAATTCAGAACATGGGAGGAGCCTTTAATAAAGTTTGCCCAGAAAGAGCAGATATCAGTCAAATCAGTATCAAGAAACACATGTTTAGAGGTATCGGTTAATATTTGTAGACATAAGCACCAAAGATATGAAGTAAGTATATACAGGTATGGCAATGCTCCAATGCTAATCTGCTTGTCTCCTGCACTTCTTTCCTGTGCTACTGCTGCATTGCTCTTGTGTTCCAGAAGCCAACTTCCAAAAAAATCCTGTCTGGATTATAATGGTTTGATAATGGAGTTGTACTGGTGCTCAATCCAACCATCACAGGCCCTGAATTGTTGTTCTTGTCCTTTCATCTGTGAAGAGAAGGTGGGACTCTCTGGCTTGGCCTTGTGTAGGTTGGCCTCCCAAGGCCTGCCAATTCCTTTTGTTGGAGAGATCCTTCCTCACTAGTCCTCATGGCTTTCCTTTGCTTTCACAAATGTTTGCACAGTTAATATGGCTTCACGTTCTCTTCTCAGGTATCCTTCTTTTGAGATCAGTGCAAGCCCTTTCACTTCCACCTAATTGTATTGTATCATTCTTGTTCAGATACAACAATGATCAAAGCAAAGAGAATAGGTTGCTTCTTTGATCCTCTGTAGGGCCGGCAATAAGGAAGGAACAAGTGGGCAGGGAATCTACCAGGTGTGCTAGCCAGGGAGAAGTGAATCTGTCACAAGATTTTGCAAGAAAATGCTGCTCCAAAGGGCTCGAGATGACTTCAGACCAAAACCAGCATTCAAACATAAGTGGAGGCTGCATTTGCAATGAACTGTGAGTGGATAACTTCATTGTTCCTTGGCTTAAGAAGTGGCAGTGATGCATACTGGTGAGAAAGTAAAGGGGAAAGCAATCTCTTCTTAGTGAGCTAAACATACAAGACATCCTTGATGAGCCAAATGATGATAAACCTGCAAGAAAGAAAAAGGAAAGAAAAGAAAAGAAAAGAAAAAAAAGATGAGAGATGAGAGAGAGAGAGAGAGAGAGAGAGAGAGAGAGAGAGAGAGAATGAGAATAGAGTATTGATGTGTGGTTATTAAAGAATTGCCTGAAGAAGAATTTAGATCTGCCCCTCTTTGTGCACCAACTGATAAGCTTTCCATCAGGCGCCAGGGGTTGTACAGATTCCCTTGTGATGTGGCCTAAAGGCCACCAGAATGTAAACTGAACCAGAGGACTGTGGAATGTTATGGTGTTAATTCAAATGAAGGTCTTCTTTAGATGAAACGATAGAAGTGAGCTTGACTTTCCACTTCACCCCCAACAGACTGAAGCTGATGGAAAATGCTTGAGGAAATTAAGAATGAGCCTAATGAATCCCAGACTGGGTTCTAAAGAAGTTTATTTTAACCTGTCTGCGTGAAAAATGAAGTTCAGTTTAGTTAAAGCTTCATAGTTGGAGTCTAAAGAGGGGAGAATAAGGAGGATCAGGATGGAATGCTGGTTTTCCTATCTTGCTGCAAATAGAGAAGAAAAAAATAATCTCACATCCCAGAAAATACAATTAATATTACATTCTGATCCTGGCAAAGGGAAGTTAGGTGAATTTCACTAAGCAAGTGAGCAAGCAGGCAAGCAAATAGTAATGAAGTTTGAAATAGATGGCTCAAGTCGTTAAACTAGAAAAATATATTGCTTCCCATCTCACCACCCCATGCAGATTTTGCTTTCATAATCTTACATTTGAAACACATTTAAATTGGAGATGGAGCCATTCTGATAGATACATTGATTAGACAAACCATATTTGGGCTGCAAAATTCTAGATGACCATTAGGTGGCAGGAAACAGCGACCAAACTCTTTTGTCTTTTCTGCCATTTAGTGGACATCTGAAGTTTTGCAGTCCATATATAGAAAGCTCTAATAAGGGTTTGGTTTTGTGCCCTTACTTCCAGTAGGAGAGTGTGGACTGAGCTAATACTATTGTGCTGGCAAAAGGATTGACCCACCTTTTCTCAGCTATTCTATTTCAAACACAAACTGTGTTAAGATTTTATGTATGTATGTATGTATGTATGTATGCATGCATGCATGCATGCATGCATGTATGTATTCATTCTTTCTTTCTTTCTTTCTTTCTTTCTTTCTTTCTTTCTTTCTTTCTTTATTTATTTATTTATTTATTTATTTATTTATTTATTTATTTATTTTTAAGGGGAAATGTCACCACAAGGTCAACCTCCTTCACTGACATCAGCAGCTAATCTACACTTCCTCCTTCCTATTTAAAAAAAAAATTACTTTTTGTCCACACAGTTTTGACCTGGTCACGAATGGCGGGATAGCCATCGTTCTGCGTTTTGAACGGGCACCCTTCATCACTCAGGATCACACCCTATGGCTGCCCTGGAGCCACTTCTTCGTCATGGAGACCATCGTCATGCGACACGAAGAAAACGACATCCCCAGCTGTGACCTGAGCAACTTTGCCCGGCCCAACCCTGTGGTTTCCCCCACTCCACTGACCGCCTTCGCCAGCTCCTGTTCCGAACGAGGCCCAATTGTGCCAGAAATCCAGGTAAGAAAACATATTTCCAGATGTGGCAAATTCAGGCACCGACATCTGTGTTGTGGCCCGTCAGCAGAGCTGGCAGCAGAGTTGGACAGTGAGGAAGTTGTGAGAACATGGGCCAGTCTCAGATTCTCGGGAAGGCTCGGATGAGGGCTCTGCGTCAGAGGCAGAGCAGAGGCCAAGGCCGTCTGGAAGTTATCAGCTGCCTCCGGAGCTAGACAGCAGTGAGGCAGAGGAAGAGCTGGAGCCTGTTCCCAGTGTGCGCATGAGCAGAGCTGCCAAAAAGAAAAGAACAGCTAAGAAATCAGGGTCGACTTGGGAATCAAGCCACAGGTGGACGATGAATGACCCCTCCTATAGGAAATAAAAGAGGAGAGAAAGGGGAGTGGGCTTTTGCAGGAAACAACTCGTTCGGTCATTCGGTTCAGGAGTGTGAAGATCTGTCCGTGAATCTCAGAGACACTTTGCCAAGTCTTTCTTTGCACAGCACGGTGTTTGGAAAATATTTACATGGCAACTTTCCAAGATAGATAAGGTCTGTGGCAGTAGTGGGTTCTTTACCGGTGTTACCACCAGTTCTCTTCATGCACACGCTTTGCATGTGATTGCCGCGCGCATACTCGCTTCGCTCGCATGCACGCCGAATGTACACTCCACGCATGAGCACTAGACGGTTTCCCAGCTGTCGCGCGGCATCGAGCTCAAAACAAGCACTCTGCGCAAGCGCAGCACTGTTTAGCCCAGCTGAGGCGCGGCAATCCAATAAAAAGCGCCTATCAAGAACAAGGTGATGGAACATATTGTCATGCTTGGTGGCAATGCCCCGAAATTCAATCAGCTGGGCTAGAATAGAATAGAATAGAATAGAATAGAATAGAATAGAATAGAATAGAA
>JANHFM010004385.1:142398-154072 GCA_032468115.1 Grayia smithii
ATGGACTGGAAAATGGATTGAATATATTGGAAACAAATATTGAAATATGTGAAAATTTTTAATAAGTATAAGATTGAGATTGATGGTTCCATACATAGGTGGGGAATTATATACAGATAAGATTAGTAAATTGATGTTAAATTTAGTAATTATATTAATAATTTTTCTTTTATAATTTGTTCCGGGAAGTCGATGGAGGGAGGGTTATATACTGAATTGATGTTAAGGGTTTTTTTTTAAAATTGAAATTTAATTGTAAAAAATTTTTTTATAAAACTTTTTTAATAAAAAAATAATAATAATAAGGAACTTCAGAGGAGTTTTGAATTGTTCCACAATGAAATATTGATAAATTATTGTGATCTTCTATGTATTAACTATTAACTTAAGCATAAGTCATTAAAGTTGATTTTTTTCTTGTGAATTTAGGCTAAAATACCTGACTTTGTAGAATCTGTCTTCTAAGACTGCCATTACAATATTGTATATTACTTATATCTCATACTTTATTTTGTAAAAAAATATATTATCACTTATACATCACCTGGATTTTAGAAATTAGTGGAATTTTAGCAATTTTGAATATAATTGAACTGTATGTATTTCAATACTGCATAAAGTGCATATTAATACAAGGTATGTTGCAACTATAGTGTACTACTGTGTCATGTACACAGATTGCACAGAGAAATAAACTATTCTTTAACATAGAGGCTAGCAAATTTTCAGATCCTATTGATTGACCCTGATCACTTTTGCTCAAAAACTTCCCTAATCTCATAGGAGTGTCAAACCTTTAAATATTTGAAAATGAAACTCCATTTCAACTTTAGGTAGCATACTGTATAAAAAAAATATAATAAAATAGTCTTCATAATACTATACCAAAGCAATATGCAGAGAAAATTGCTATCATCTTACAAATGAGCCCAAAAGGTGGCCATAAGCCAGTACACCACAAGGTCTGTAAAAAGAGTCAGGTTTTAATGGTTCATCTATAAATGGAAAACTAGGTGGGGTCTGAAAAAATTATAGAAATATTTTGTTCCAGAAGGCAGGTACTACAATATAAATTGCATTCCTTGTTTCTCTCTCCACACACAGAACTCTCGCCTGATTGAATTTTTCTTGACATTCTTTTTGCTGTTTCTATACTGGTTATAATTTTTACAGGGATGAGTTGCTAACCTGATGCCTAACCCTCCTTCTTTCTCATTTCCACTTGGGATTGGCAATGGCAGAGTTAATGTACTTCTGATTACTCAAGATGGGCTGAATAAAAGAAGATTTGAACACTATCAGGAAACCAGTCAAATCCACCTGCTATATACAATTTTAATGAAGAGTGTTCCCAACAAGAGATGATGAAACTGGTGAAATTATAATTGAAGAAGTAAAGATGGTAATTAGAAGCCCTAACAACAAGGCTTTGATGAGATATGTGACGATACAATTTAAATGGGTTTTGTATACTTTATGGGATCCAGGAAGAGTGCTTTCTCTATTGTAGTACCTGTCCTCTGGAATGTGCAACCCTTTTTGAAATAATGCTCTTTCCTTTTATGTTGTAGTTAAGATTTAACTATGTTGCTAAACGAGATGATTTTTTTTTCAAAAAAGCTGCTGAAAAACTCATGTGATAAAAAGTGTGATATAGAGAAAAAAGTATACATATGCCTCTTTGTAAAAAGAGAAATATATGCAGATTCCAGGTGAGAACATATCTAGAAGTAGAATAGTGAGTAAAAATGAGCACCTTTAATTATTGCACAAAAATGACATTTTTATTCATTTTATATACCTCTAATACGTGTTTGTCCTTGTTCTACATATTTATAATTGATTTTTTTTAAAGATAACACTGATTCCAATAAAATAGAACTGAAAGAAATAACATTTTTGGTTCATTTATGTGTTCTGTTTAATACACATGATTGTGCTGTTACTTGCTTGTTATCTTTTGAGCTATATGATCTCCGAGTGACAAGATTCTATTGTGGTATTGTTTTTAATATTGGGTAAGCCAGCTTTATTCTGAAGTGACTATTTGAGAGCATCCTTTTCATTTCTTCTCCCACAAGTGCTTCTTCCGTGAAAAATATAAAGCAAGAACATGAGACCTGTATGTATCAGTGTGCTGATATATACTTATTATTAATACTTACTTATTTAATATTTATTATATGTGAATCCTATTCTGTCATAGGTTTATAATTTGTTCATTTTCATGAAAAGAAGACATTTTAGTTAACACTTTATTGTAGATATAGATGAGCTCTCATGGCATACAGCTTTTGCTAGCACAGATAGAATAACTAATACAGTAACTCAAACATTTTACATTTAAAGTTTTAATAAAGGAATTAAGATTATTATATTGTACTTTTTAATTTAGTATTATCTTTCATTTAGAGCATTAGCACTTTCTTTAAACTATTTCTTTAAACTATTATTTCTTTAAACTATTCTATAATTACAAGCAATAATGCACTCTGTCATTCTGTGTCATTCTATTCTCTGACATTTGTGAGAGCAATAAAAAGTGAAATTCTGATTTTATTGTTTAAAGGGGTTGCATATTATATAAATTCCACTTTTTCTATGTTTACTATAGTTTTTTTGTTTTTTCCAGAGAAGTTCTTCTGTCATGGAAATGTACAGAGAACTAGGCCTCCCACCAAAACAGAAAATTTCAATATTTCGAGTGTCACCTAATGCTGTCATTAAGCCAGGTAATGTTAACAAGGTGCAGTATAATTTTTCATTATATTCTCCCTAATAATTAAAAGCTATTTAACAGAAGAATAACTATTTGCTAAACTAGTATTCTACTACTCAAAAAATAATAAATACAGTGCCATATATGTAAAAGGAAAGAATTAAAAGCTTCTCATTCTCCAAAGAAAAATTATTATTGTAATTATATTAGGTGCTTGTTATCTTACATTTATTTGAAATAACCTTGAGACAAAGTGAAGTGACTAAAAAAAAGTTGTCTATAGCAGAAATATTTTTTTATTTAGTTTAAACATAGCTTATAGCAACTCTTAGCTTATTTGTGATATTTGCTGATTTACTAAATTGGTCACGGACAGGAAAGTAACTCCATAAAAGTTACTGTATTTAAAAAAAAAATAGATCACAAAGTGAACCAAATAAAAACTACTTCTAATAATACTGAAAATAAATGTTTCTGTATTTTTGAAATGATAGAGAAAAATAATGTTCAGTGAAACCATATACAGATAGTCCTTGACTTATGACCGGTAACTTAGCGGCCATTCTGAGTTACAGGGGACTCCTCCAAAAGTTTCTTACGACCTGCTGGGGAAGTTACGGCCACTGTAGTGCCTCTGTAGTCATTCACCCTTATCTTAATTGATCACTGCAGCACACACTTCTCCTGTCTTCACAGACACACACACACACACACACACACACACACAGACATACTTCAGAACACCATATCTCTATAGGCATTGTCTTGGCTTCCCACTCCATCAAATTCCATATCCTCCTCACTTATCTTTCAAAGATCTGTGGAACTCCAGAGCTTGGATTAGGGAAGGGAACAAGTTGCTTCATCACGCGGCTGCATGGGTGATTCTGGAAGCAGCCACTATTTTCTGAGCAGCCTTACTGAATTGCAGTCTCTCAGAAAAGGGCAGCCACTATCTACCATGTGGTCACATGACAAAGAAAATTGTTCTGCTTCTTTAACCTGGTCTGTGCAGTGCTGTTGAAAGCACTGGAACTTTGAAGTTCTTCAGAAGGTAAGAGCATAATGGGGTGGGTGGGGGTGGATGCCCAAGCCCATAGTGGGGCAGGGAAAACAGGTCCAAGGGCTGTGGGGACCCCAAGGGGTAGAAACTAGAGCACTGGGTGTCTCGAGGGATGGAGGATACCTTGGGAGGCTTGAAGCAGGTGTGCCTGATCTGCATTAGTCCTCCAAGGTTATTCTCACTCCTGAGGCACCCAGTGCTCTGCTTACAACCTGCACAGTTATTTAACAGCTGCAGCAGGGAAACGGGGTTAAGCGAAGTCCTTTTCTTAATGCCTTCATGATATGCAACTGTAATGGGTATGCTCTATTACAGCTATAAATTATGTCACAATTATCTTTCTTTTTTCATTAGGCAAAGGTTTTATTAAATCCCAGCAAATTGTGAATAACCTTTAAAAACCATGTCATTTTCCTATTAAATATTTGTGCAATGGTCAGGGGGCAACAAGTAGAATGGAATATGAAACAATTGATTCAGAATTGGGGAAAGTATGTGAAAGTTGTGCACTTTCACCTAATGTATTTAATGTATAGGATGATAAATACTACATTAGAAATAGAAATAGCAATTAAATCACTAAGATTCAGCTTAGATATGTTGATGACACCACTTTTTTGGCTGGAAGTGAGAGGTATTTCAGGAATCTCATGTTGAAAGGGGAAAAAACTTTTAAAAATGGCCTCAATATTTTTGGGGGGGAGGGAGAAGAGCCTTACTTTGTCAATAGTGAATGCCAACCTCATGCAATAGGTGAACAACAAGAAGAGTTTTAATAGACTGGTCCTTAAAAACCTTGGGTATGGCTCCTAAGAATCTTGGAAAAAAATGATAGAATTTTGGTAGTGGTTTGCTCTCCAAGCTTGTTTCAATTTAGTTTCTGAACATTTCATTAGGTAACATCATCAGCAGGATTTTCTTGTCCTATTCTCCTTAGCTTATACATGTCTAGTGTGCCAGTATGGTCAGTTAGTCGTTTGATTGGTTGATCACTTGTGTCAGCCTCCAAACGCTTGCTTCGGCTGCCATGAAACAGGGTGATGGTGTAAGGGGATATGGGAGGGGGGATGTGTGCTGGAGGAGTTGTCTCTTACAAGAAGAAGATGTTTTGGTAGAATTCTACAGAACACTGATAACACGAAGGTTAATGGCTCTCGTATACCAAGAAGATGAGGACCCTTAAGGGAAGGGGCCCACATGACACCTGGAGCCATTGGGGATTGGACAGTTGCCCAGGGGGGAATATGGGTGGGAAAAAGGGATTACTTTAATAAATGCTTTTTGCGCTTTTTGCCTCAGATCTTGCTTTCATTTTGTTGCATTCAGTTAATACTCAGTAAAAGTACCCTTTCTATAAAACTATAGAGTTGGGGTTTTTCTTTCTTGAGTATTGAACGGAGGCACATCTGACAGTTTGGACTTTGGAGCTATATTTAAATTCTGAGCAGCTGATTGGTTCTCTTGGGGATTGGTCGTTTGAATGGTCTGGTCTCTCATGTATTCATAAGCTGGCTCTAGATCAGTGGTTCTCAACCTGTGGGTCGCGACCTCTTTGGGGGTCGAACAACCCTTTGACAGGGGTTGCCTAAGACAATCGGAAAACACATATTTCCAATGGTCTTAGGAACCAAGATACCACTCCTCTATCTGTCTCCAGGCGGGTCCACCCACATGCAGATACGCCCACATATGAGTACCTGGCATGATGACATCATCGCGCCAATCCCATCACATAACCCGTACAAATACAGGTGTATGTGATGGGGTTGGCACCATAATGTATTTATGCGGACCAGTCACACGTGTAGAGTAGCAAAATTTCAGTTATGAAGTAGCAACGAAAATAATTTTATGGTTGGGTGTCACCTGTATTAAAGGGTCATGGCATTAGGAAGGTTGAGAACCACTGGCGTAAAGCATAGTCATATTTCAATGGATGTCTATGGAGATTCTCAATCATTCAGGTCATGGTTGTCCCAAAGCTCTTTAAAAAAGAGCTTTGAAAGACCTTAAGAAAGCTCCTGCTTGAGCAGGGGTTTGGACTAGAGGACTCAAGGATCCTTCCAGCTGTATTCTGATTCTGAAAGTCCAATTGCCTTTTGAAAAAGCAACTTTGGGACCTTAAATGGTGTCTGGTTGTGTTGGCTGGGATTTGCCTAGTAAATGCCTGGGATTTACTAGTTGATGACATCATTTGCAGTCCTACAATAGTGTAGTTTCATCCAACCTTTTAAAGAATGAATGGTTTTTATGATTCATATCTGTTAAGGCTAAGGTAATGTCTTGTTTTGTGAGGTGATAGGAATTGACATTGCTCTCCATGGAAATGCAGTCAGACTAAGCCAATAATTGGATACTATTTCCCAGAAGAGACAAAGAAGCAGACTGTTCACCCAGTTGTACTTTTTTTCTTACTACGATATACTAGTTACAGTTTAATACTTTAGAACTACCAAAAATGCCAGCAAGTATCAAGTAAAAGACAGAGAGGTCTACACAGAAGGATGTAGGATTCTGTGATAGTTTGAAAACAAAGTGTGATTGTGTTAAGGAATCCATTTATTAAAGTCACAACAAATTGTAAAGTAGCCACACCTTTTAGCTAAAGCAGTATTTCTCAACCTTGGCAATGTTAAGATAGGTGGACTTCAATTCACACAATTCTCTAAAGCTGGCTGGGAAATCCTGGGAATTGAAGTCCACCCAACTTAAAGTTGCTAAGTTTGAGAAACAGTGAGGTAAAGCATTTATGCAACTGGAAACATAACAATGATAATGCCATCCTCTCTGGCTCCTGGAGATGTGAGATTATGGGACAGAATACCATTAGGAAATAACAAAGAAGTGGAGATAGAGGCATTATTTCTTTCTATTCTGTTAACATTGGCTTTGGCCAAATGATAAGAACATTATCTTACCAAACCTAGCAATCAATTTCATTCCAATGTTCCACAGAGATGCAATCTTTTCCTTTCTTAGTGATGGAAAGTGTTTAATTTTTTCCTGTTGCATTATATGATTGTATTTTTTTACCCATCTTTGTAGTTCTGGGGAATCTGTTGAACTTTCCAAAGGCATGATTGTTTCTCAAAAAACAAAAGGATCATGTATTATCAGGAAGTATATGTTTTTTATTCCTATTACTCATTGTTCTGCTTCTTTCATCCCTACTAGTATAGAAGACCAAATAACCACAGGAAGAGTGAAACTACTTGTACTGAGATCAGCTATAATAATAGAATCTTGCAAGCCTAATTGTGCTGTACCTCCCCCCCCCCCCCCCATTTCTTATACTCTTATGAATTAGGGAGCTTTGTGCCTAAGTCACTTCCAAATGCTATCTTGTTGCTCTGGACTTAAAATGTTTCGATCCTTTTTACCTAGGTAACAATTCTTGCAAGTATTGGTCAAGTTCTTATTCCTTGCTCTATAGCTTCCTGCAACTGAGAATAACAGCAAGACAGTTAGTATTTTGGAACTATGTAAGACATATGCCATTTGGGCCAGTTTCTTTTCTTTTCTTTCTTTTCTTTTCTTTCTTTTCTTTCTTTTCTTTTCTTTCTTTTCTTTTCTTTCTTTCTCTCCCCCCCCTCTCTCTCTCCCTGCCTCTCTACCCCTCCCTTGCTTACCCTCCTCATAGGTTGTTATTGTGGGGAAAATAGAAGGAAGGAGCATTATATGCATAATATCAACTTGAACTGTACAAAATTAAGGTGTATATCAATTAATCAAGTAAGTAATATATTTCTTTGAAGTCAGCCAATGGGCATTCATCTCGGTGGAAACAAGCTTCATCTCCCCATTGTCAAACTCTATAATATGCAAGATTTGAATCTGTGATGCAAAAGAAAAATCAAATGTATCTGAATAAAATAAGAACACAGGGAAATGTATCCCTTGCCTCCTTCACAGAGAGAGAGAGAGAGAGAGATAGCAACTATTCAACTGTTGCTAAGGCAAAGAAGCAGTGGGTTGTTTTGCCAACCCTCCTCTCACCATATCCCCACCCCCCACTTTTCATTTCTTATTGTCAGAGCTCAAAACATTTCAAAGAAAATGTCATGCTCTCCTCCTCAAGTTGTCGAAGGTGTTATTATTTTATATCAAGTCATTTAAATACATTCCCATGGACGATTTATTGGTGGATTGATGAACTCCTCACAAGCATGCAAACAGACAAGAAGCATGGGTCCACTCCAACCCACCTAAGGTTTTTTTTTTCCTGTTAAGGTGCAGAAATTCTGCCATAATCTCATTCAATGATATTGATAACATTCTAACACAATAGAGCTAGCGTGAATAAAGCAGTAACTCTCACCAGATACAATCATGTTACTGGAATGGAATTTGGACAACAGTCTTGCCTAGAATTGTCTTCTAATCACCTCTTATCAAGACTTCAATTAATGATCTACTTATACTGCCAGCTCCACGTTTCCCCACCCCCACTTGGAATGACAATAAAGGAGTCCAAATTCAAGACATAGAGAAGCCATTAAACACCATTTCAGTGCTCCATTTGATTTCACCCTGGGAGCAATTGGAAAGTCCAAAAAAGAATTGAGGGAACTTTTAAAAAATAGTAGGTACAATATTATAGTTATGATTTCTTATGGTTACGTGTTGGGCTTGGTTAGAACTGGGATGAGTCAGGTTCAAATGTTCCTCAGCCAGAGACAAACCAGTTGACTTTAGTCTAGTTCAGGGGTGTCAAACTCAAGGCCCATGGGCCGGATGCGACCCACCCCCATTTTAGTGAAAGGGAAAAAAGTTGTGATGTCACATGAGAACAATGTGTTGTTGTGAGCTTGACACCCCCTAGTATAGTTCCTACCCCTCATTCAATCTATGGTACTTCATAGGATAACTGTTAAGGTAAAATTGGGACAGCAAGTTATGACTACAGCTGTAATCTATTCCTATATTGTATACACCTAACCACAACATAAGTGTTGTTAGACAACAATCTTTTCCCTTCCTTGTCTCCATTAATTTGACATTATTTGATCTGTCACTGATGACAGGCTGTTACAGTATGTCAGTAGCACCAATTATTAACGTAATGCTTTTCCCTCTTATGCTGACACTGCCCAAGAACAGCTTCCAAGGATCTAAAATCATCTAAGCTTTGTCTCTCTCATCATGAAGATAAGTCAGATGACAGGCTATGGGTAAGAAAAGAAGCATTAGAGCTAGGATAGTGATTGATAATTTTATGTCAATATACCAGCCCAAAGATGAATGGATAAGAGTTTAACATAGTTGTGAGTAAAAAGGCCTGTGTATATCACTATGAAATCTGGCAGGAATATAAATGTAATTAAAAGTCAATAAACATGCATTATCAAGAATTTCTCAGAAGAAAAGTAGCATGACCAAACTGGTTTGTTAACTCTCAGTAACAATGAAGGATGTACTCTTTAGGAAAACGTTCTCTCGTGTTTGTACGATTCCATCTACGGCTCTTAGCTTTTGTCTTTCACCAGTGGCTTGGCTTCCAAGGGCTATAGTTGATAGTTTACATCAGAGATCACTCATAGGGCACCTGTAGGACTCCTAAGTGCCTAGAGATCTTATAATTATATAGCCTTTTTAAAAGACCAGAAAAAAACTTGAAATCTCACAAAAGTACCAAATCTCACATGGTTTCAGGATTCTCATGTAAGAGCTTGCACAATTTCAACAAAGAAAGTTGAAATCATACAAACTTTTGAGGTTGTCAGGTTAGTGTAGTATTTCTTCCTCATTAGATTTTGGAAGACGTTTCAGGCAAAATCAATGAAATCTTATGAGTTTTCTTTATGAGATTTTTAACAATGTTTAAGGATTTTTCCCCCAACATTGCACAGTAGTGTTAGACTGTCCACCTTTGGTTCATGGTTATTAATGTTTTAATGCATCTGGAAGTTGATCTGGAATGACATATTATATAATTGAGCTTAATAATTAGTAAAGTTAAATTTGTGGCATGCATTGATTTACCGGCTAAATAACCAGGAAATTGTTAATACAGCTATGCTAGATTTGGCATCTGAGATAACCATTCACATTTCAAAATATATATATATCAAAATGTGTCATTTTCATTTCTTTCTTTTATCTAAAGTTCCTGGGTGGCACTTGCCTCCTTAACATTTCAAGTCACCTTACAGAAATATAATAAAATAGCAAACATAATGTTAAAACAAGCTCTTAAACACAATTTAAAGAATACTTTTTACTAATGAATATGTCATAACCATTAAAACAAGGAAAAGCTTGGTTCATACTTTCTGAACCTCTTCTAAACTATGACATGGCGGGGGCTTGCCTCAACTCCAGAGGCAGTCTGTTCCCCAGTATAGACCCTCACTCAGAGAAAGCAGAATTAATCATTGATGTCAAGTATACCTGCATTAGAACCACAGAAAGTGCCCCATTGATGTTCTAAAAATGTAAAGGAAGCAAAAATAGGTGCTTCTATTAGCACTGTGTTCTATGTCATGTAAGGGTTTCCCCATTACTGGGAGCAATAGGATTTGGTTCATAGAGCAGTTGGCAACCCATGAAGCTTTTTCAGCATGAGCGTTCTTGTAAGATCTTCTAGGTTTCACTCACTATGTTTGTTGCCTCATTCTGCCATCTTCAAGGACTGCCACAATAAATGCAATATAATTTAACCCTGAGATTGTTAGCCGGTGAATCACTGAAGTCTCTTTTCTTCAGGGAGGGATTAGGCATTTTTTAATAGAGTAAACAGGCACAGAGTTATATTAATTATATTACATTATTATTATTATTATATTATAAATTATTATATTATAAAATATTATATAATAAGTTATTATATTATGACACCATTACCAAGAATTGCCATGACTGTATTATATAGTCATTGTTCAAACCTCTTATACCTCTTTCTCCTGCTTATCTTACACAGTAAAAAACAATTCTCTTTTGAGTGGGTGATATGGTTTCTATCTGTTCCTTGTTTTGAAAATGGCCTGAACTAGTATTGGATTGATTATTTTATCTGTGTGAAGATTAACTTTCATAGTAAGGGTGCAGTTGGGCCATTAGCTGATAAAAGACACTCCTTGCCATTAATATTAGATGGCTGTATATCTTCAGTGCTGAATCCAGAAGGATCTCAACTCTCTACATCCAACCCCATGTAGAACAAGCATTTGTCCTGACTTTTGAAGTCCAGCTGCCAGGTTCAATAACAAATAAGTTTTGCCCAACTGAATAATACTTATCAGTTGATATAGAAACAAGAAAATTTTAAAAAAAAATTGTATGGTTTCAAAATTGTATTTCAGACAATGACGTTGAAATTGCAGTACTTAAAAATCATTGGGTAAAATCCTAGTTCAATATGATGTAATAAATGCTAGATCGGCAGTCTTAGTGAAAATGATTTTTCAGGGAATGATATATTTGATAATATCTGAAGGCTTTGTTCAGTTTAAGTGGAAACATTTATTCACATTGCTATTTGAATCTTTGTGAAACCTTATATAAAGAGAAGAAATATCATACCGTAAATTGTTATTTAGATAATGTGTATAGTACTTCATTCCAGGACACATGGTTGTTGGCTGGTTTCCTTATCTTGTTTGCTTTTAAAGGATTCTTCATATAATCACACTGTTTATTGGATTTCAGTTATTACCAATAGATAGATAGATAGATAGATAGATAGATAGATAGATAGATAGATAGATAGATAGATAAAAAACTTTATTGTCATTGCTCCCTCGCAGGAACAACGAAATTTCTTGGTTGCTGCATCAAGTCAGTTAATGCACACGCCACCATATTGGATAACAGTTATAATATTCCTTCAGATAGATTCCTTCAAATATATTTCCATTTCAATTTAAAATACAATCCGCTTTCCCTCTCTCCTT
>JANHFM010004385.1:185401-198858 GCA_032468115.1 Grayia smithii
AAGGAAGGAAGGAAGGAAGGAAGGAAGGAAGGAAGGAAGGAAGGAAGGAAGGAAGGAAGGAAGGAAGGAATCAATCTAATGCAAGTGATTTTCCTTTCCTGGGCAATCCAGATTGTCCAACTAGTCATACTAACTGAAAAACCTCAGTTAATCTGAAATAATTTCAACCTTAGGATTCCACCAATAGAAATAGAGCTGGAGAAATTATCCTCAGAAAAGTTTTATGTGAATGGTTACCTTTGTGCATTAATGTGAATAGAAAGCTGCCCTCCGGCTCTTGGCTTAACACCAATCATAACACGAAGCACTTCCATTAATGCTAACCTGGATGCAGTCAGTGGGGGTGAAAGATTGATTAAATCATGCAGCGTGTTAAATGCAGATACTATGACTTACTTCTAGTCATTTTGTCGGAAATTGGGTTGCAACTACACAGCAGTGGGATTTGTGTTACGCTGTACGGCACGTTTTTATTTTTCATATTGTAGCTGCAGACCCCTGTGCTTGGATGCTTCAATGAATCTCAATTACTTCTGTTTCTGGCAGCTTCTCATCCTTTTTCTAGAATACTGTTATGCTAAGCCTTCCCATGAATACATACATTACGGTCTTTATTATCATGCCTATTTCAGCAATGAGATACACATTTAGGAGAAAGACAGGAAATTGATGAAACATGTAACTCAGACCATCAGGATGTATTCCTGCATTGACATGGTTTTGTGTTCTAAAACATGAGTTGAAAAATACTGTAAAGGAAGGAAATAATACTAGAAAACCAGAGTAGGAATGAGTGAAGCGTGCTTTCAATGTTCCTTTCCCCTCTGTTTCTTACATCCTCCTATCCTCTTTAGCATTTTGTTTTGCTGATAGGGGAATTTCACTTCTTCAGAAATTTCAAGCAATGAGTGGAACATCCTAAATTTTTCTATTCATTCTGTGTTTTGTAGCGATTCTCCTGTTTCATTTCCTTACTTCCACCTGCTTTCTATGCTCAACGTTTTTACACAAGCCACATTACATGTCATGATTTAGCGATTAGCATTCTTTTAGAACAGAGCCAGTTTGGTGCAGCACTGGACAAGAAACCAGGGAATTGTGAGTTCTAGTTTGGGTTTAGACACAATGCCAGGTGGGTGACCTTGGGCCAGTCTGTCTCACTCACAGGCAATAGCAAATCACTTCTGAAAAACACTGCAAAGAAAACTGTAGGAACTTGTCCAGGTAGTGGCCAGCTGTCAGGCTTGACTTGAAGTCACAAAACCTCCAAAAAAATCATGAAACTCTTTACAGGAATTGGCAGGTTAGATTCCAGAAGTAGATCTCTGCCCTACAGAGCAGCACCTGAGAGCACTAGCAAACCTACAGATATCTCACTTGCTATCTACCAACTGCTGCTCCTGCTGATTTTCTGCATTTTTTTTATTTTGGAGGGGTGGCATGCTTCAGTGCAGTTTGATCCCATACCTTCTTTATTTCCAAAGAGACTAAGCATCTCATGAGATGTCCTAGGAGGTAGAAAATAAAATTTTGACAATTTCAGCCCAGGTCTTTCTTTGAAACTGTGCCCATTTACCCAGAATAAACAGCAAAAATATAGGGGAAAAATTAGCATCTTGCAGAAGAGAAAGTACAGTTAGTGGCAAATGGATTGCTGATAAATCCAAACTTTTGAAATATATATCCCCAAAGGCAGTCACATTATGACTGACAATGCCAACATAGCAGCCATTAGCAAAAGTCTGCCTATAATGTTTTCGGAAAATCTCAGATGTTCCTACAAGCCCAGCAATATTAGGGGACTACTAGCTCCTTCAGTAAATCAATACTATTCCTGCCTTCTATTAGTTCCATATCAATAAATTGAATGGCAAGGGTTTTCTAAAAAAAAAAATCTTTATTTAATTTTATACTTTCCATGCAAGGAATCCCAGATTTGAATTCAGGATACAGCTTGGCCCATTCACCAAACGCCTCTTGCAAATTATATTAAGAAACTGTAAGTTTTAACCAAATAAGAGATCAGTTGCTATCAACAATGGAGTGGAGGTGAAATTTTTGTTGCTTTGTGCTGGTGCCCATGGAAACTCTTAAAATCTTGTTCCTGTAGAGAAGTTGTTTCCCAGAGGAGAGGAGGGCAAGTGGCAGTTCTTGAGGAAGGGCTAAGGTTGGTCTTTCTTCCAGAAAAAATCTTGCCACAGCTGCTCCTGTGTCCTATTGCACCCTTGTCCCTGCCCATGAGACTTTCGAACACTTCCATAAATCCTAATGGGGCTCCTTTTAGTTGGATGCCAATGAAGAGGCTTTATTTTCAATGCATGCCTCTGATCAGAGTTAAGGGATTTCATTTCCATGCCTGCAGAACTTCTAGATGTGTGTGAAAGGTGTATAAATATAAGGGAGAAAGGACAAGTTAGAGGAAACAGGTAGAAAGAGAGGAGGGGCTTCTGTGTTGAACTTCTATCCATCCATCCATTCTTGAACTAGTAGAAAACTATATTAGCATGAAATTAGTTGTCCCCATTGCTGTGATCCCTATCCTGCATCACTTGACTCCCCTCCAAAGTGCGACCACCCAAAGTCACCTTATAGGGCAGATGGGTGACATAAAAATTTAATAAATAAAATAAAATACAAGTGGTCCACTCACATTAAGCCATGTTTGAACCGATGACAACATTGAACAAATAGCAGTTACTACCAGACGTTGTATTTATGGCCTTTGCACCATTCTACTGTCACATAATCACTATTCACAAATTTCCCTGCCAGCTTCCCACAAGCAAAGTCAATGGGGAAGCCGGCAGAAAGTTGGAAGTCCTTCTCTGCATGTTGTTTTTTCAAATCTTTTCCAATTACACTATTCTCAAATAAAAAGCACTCTTACGGTGGTATCAGGATATTTTCGTGGAGTAATGGGGGTATAAGGAGATCACCCAAAGTCATCTGAGGAGGAATGGATATAGCCAGGAAGAAAATGCAGGGAGTATGCTCTTCTCTGCATCTTAATTTCTCTTATGGAGCACAGCCAGACCTTGCCTTCTGAAGGTAAGCACAGTCTTAAGGGTCGTAGAGGAACAGAATGCTAAAAATTATTCCTCTTCCTATTACAGGAAAGAAAAACATCCCTGCCTGCCTCTCCGACATGGACTCCACAGCTGATAAGGCGACCGTCCAGCAGCATAGAGGGCTGGATGAGCCCGGCCCAAACGCCAGAATCTGAGGATGGACTTGTCGAAGCCTTTCGAGCAGCCCATGTTATGACTCCACCTCCTCCCATGTCTCCATCCTGGAGCGAAAGGTCTCTGTCCCCATTTCGACAGGAGATTGACCAAAAGTCCAGCCGACAGATGCAGGTGCTGTTGGCAAGAAATATCATAAATGCTGCCCGGAGGAAGAGCTCTTCTCCCAAACTCACCGGAGTAGAAAACTTCAGGCCCTTCACGCCCCCTGTCACTTGCCCCGATGTGTCATCCACTGGTGGAAGCCCTAAGAACAGGGGTACTCATTCTCCGAGCCCAATTCAGTCACCCAAACCGACAGGAATGGATGGCTACAGACGTGTCTCCCTCCCCGTCTCAGCTGCCCCACCGCAGGCTAGTGCGTCTTCAAACAACAGCCCCAGGTTGCTAGGTATGAAATCTCCAAGTCCACTACAGTCACCAAAAGCAGGGAGGATGAATGGAAACAAATGCTTCACACTGCCTACTAGAACTGGAGCACCCCAGTTCATTGTTTCAACAAATCACAATGGCCCAAGTATAATGGGCACTCATTCTGAATCACACAAGGATCTAGAGCCACTTCAAAAACCCACAATCATGGATAGCCATAAGGCCTTCACATTGCCAGCAAACACCAGTGGGATATCATATACCAGTCCAAAAAACCTGGATGATACTTCTCCCACTCTCCAAAGTCCGATGATGACAACATGGTCCCCAGTGAAGCGCTCCACTTCCATGTCCCCCACCAACTCAGAGGCATCCGTGGACTCTGACTGCTCTGGGGTCAAGTCACCTAGCATCCGCAGCTTCAATATTTGTCCACGAGGCTGGAATGGCAGCCTGAGGCTGAAACGGGGTAGCCTCCCATCAGAAGCATCCTGTACCTCTTAAACATGGGCCAAGAGATGTGAACCAAAAAAAGCTTGTGAAAACTGTTGCCAAAATATTTGTGCAGGTCCATACATGCTTAATCCTGCCAACATAATTAAGTTTTAGGAGGAAGAGGTTCATCTGCGAAGATATGTAACACTCCATGTTTGCCACTTCTTGGGGACTTTGAAGAAAAGAATTTATGAGAAACATTTCTCATACAAAGGAGAAGTGTGATTCAGCTTCTATTCTTGCAGGACATCCATTTCCACAGGATCTTTGTCAGCTTCCTCCTCCCTCTCTCTTGGGAGACAGGCTTGACTTTCCCAAGTTTTGCTTTCTCTTTCTCAGCTGGACTGGAGACACGATGATTTCTTTGCTTGGGGAAGATTAAGATGCATCTGACTGCTTTTGTTCCCTCTGAGAAATATCCTGCAGAGCCCATGACAGAATCCTTGATGATGCCTAATGAGGGGACAGTAGGAAAGGAAAGCCAGCCTTAGTCCATGTTTCACTTAAAACAATTAAGTCCATGTTTCCCATAAACAATTGCCATTGATTTAGCTCTACTTTGATAGAGCTACTCTTCAGTTGGCTTCCACTCCAACATCCTGAAGGAAAAAGAAGAAACCAGGAAAAAAAAAATGAGCCAGAAGCCCATTCAGAAGTTGGTGGTGGTGCTTCATCTGCACAGCATAATTTTCCTCCAAACATAAAAATTGACTTTCTATAAACCAAATGAAATGAAAGAAGGTTGTTTTAAAGCCTTTTTGTTTTCTGGACTATTGGAACTGAACTACAAGAGGATGAAGGACCAATTCAAGCTACAATCCAAGTACTCCTGCATCCATATTAAAAGATATCATCTAGGAATATGAAATGTAGGAACATTGAAGCTTTCTTGAAATGCCACCAAAGCCAGCCAGTCTGGGATTGTGACAGTAAGGATCCACATGGGTTTTCAATTAACATGCAGCAATGGAGGCCTGTTCCCAGAGTATACCCAAATGACCTCAGAACTCTTGCCATGATTTCAGGACTGAATGCCCAGTGAGCAATGGTTCTGGTACTGCCAGTCAACAGGAGAGAGGTCTTCTGATATCTTCTATTGCTTTCTAGTTCACCAGATAACTGGGAGGCAAAGCTATCCAGGATGTCCCTCTGGGGAGGAGATTCACAACATGTCTTAGTTAGTAAGCCCCAAATAATTCCTCTTTTGCCAACTCTTCTTTCAGTACCTGGAGGAAGTTGCCTTCAGGTGTAGGTGCTTCTTGCATAACAGTTGGAAACAGATGGAGAAGTGAGCTCCACCTCGAGAAGGGTCAGGAGCAATATCCCAGCAAACAGTAGGGAAACTCAACAGAGCTGTTCCCTAACACAGCCACCTATCAGAAACTTCATTGGTTACTTGTATTTTCACCTGTATCGATCTTAGCCCCTAGACATACAGGCCAGAACACAAAGGCTGAAGTAGTATCCTACTCAGGTGGGGCAGATTTGCATTCAGAATAACATTCCACACTAGGAAAGGAAAAGTGAGGAGCCGTTATCTGAAACACAACAAGGTACCAAGATATGCATAAGCCAGGCAGGTGGATGATCAACTATCTCAGGTTCCTATCCTTGCAATCTACCAAGAAGGACTGCCTGTCAGAGTAAATAGCAAGGCAGCCCTAATAGGCTAAATTCCCTTCCAATTTTCCTCTTTGCTTTATCCCCCAATACTGTGCCTCGTAGCAACATCTACAAGGCATAGTACTGTGTCTGGTAGCAGCATCTATCTATTTACACCATCTGTATGACCCGACAAAACTTCTGATCTACCTCTGCTGAGCAGCAAAGAAAAACACACCTTATATCATCATTGCCTTTATTGTTCAGCATTCAGAATGAAGGACTTCCCGAAGGCACGCATATACATGCACATTTCTTTTTTCAGACTTACAATTGATCTCTATAATTGGCTTCATTCATTACTTTCAGCCACAAAGCAGTGTCTATGGTTGATGTGTGAGCCCAGTTTGAGTGTGCAATAACTTATTCTGTGCTGCACCTTGCCATAATCCTGCAGAGTAGAAGTGTCCATCCTTCTACTGGATGGAAGTGGCTGGCTGGAGCCGGGTGACTGGGGAAATAGATCTACTTCCCATTGAACAATTTGGACAAGTGAAGAGAAAAGGCAGAGGAGAGAATAGTTCAGACAGATTTCACCGCATGATTGCCTCATGTTTATCCTGCCTTCTCTAATCATAGGAATAGAATAGGAGATTGGTCTGCAGTATTTGTGTCCATAGTCTCAGATGGAGTTAACTATAAAAATTCCAGGCAATGTGTTCTGTGATCTGGAGTCTAGCCAATGTGAGTAAAGTGAGCCCTGTGTGTGCAAAATGTCCTTCTCCCATGGTTTCCCCTTACCTCTCAGTTCTGGCCCCCTATGTCTTGCCCATTTTCTCTCTTGCTTCTCTGCTGTGTGATAGGGTGTCATCTAGCTAATACATCAGCTGGCCTTGGCAAAGACCAGGTCGTATCAGGTGTTTCCCTACTTGCCCTTGATTCAGCAGTCGCCCTCTATTTTTATCCTGTAACCTTTAAAGAGGAGAACATTTATTTGATATTAATTCAAACTGAGCCAGAAATGAATAATCGGGGCCACCCCCATCTTTGTTTTCTTCTGATCATGCATAGCTTATGTAGGAGATCAGATGGAGGAGGCTCCAAGCTGTGGGTACCTTGGAAACATACCAGCATAAACTCAGCCAAGCTTACCAAATAGCCCTTATATTGTAACTGCTTCAGCAGTATAACTTCTGTTCCAAAGGAACATTTTGACGTTTTCCTTTTAGGGCTGAGAAATGGGACACTGGAGCCAAGCTGGCCTTGACATGCTGCTGAAGTCTTCTGAAACTCAAGGCCTTCAGGTTTATATGATATATAGATTAAAAGAAGCGGGGGGAAACGGGATTGCTATGCCAGGTATTTTCAGAATTATGGAAGGGAAGAAATTATTGATAGAGTAGAAATGTTTAGCTTGCGGTAAATTCAGTCCTGGCATCTCCAGGTCAGGCTGTGAAAGAGATCAGTCTGAAGTTCTAGAGGGCAACCATCAGTCTCTGAGGTTCTTCCCCAGCATATTGCCTTCTGACGTGTTGGACCTCAACTCTTTCAATTCTCAGCCACCTCATGTTAAAAGGGACATGGCTGAGGAAGATTTTTGTAAATAGTCATGGGCTTGGCAAGCCTATGGTTCCTATGTGCACATACCAAGGGGACATTGTCACATGGAAGTCTTATATAAGTCATTCAGTCCTAGTGAATCCTTAATCTTCTCAACCCATGGTAGAATCAGCCAACTCACTGATAGCAAACTCACATTTAGACTTCCTTCCTTCCATCTTTTAGATTACTGATGGCAACAGAACAGATGCATTGACCGCAGAGCAAAATGCAGGTTCTGGAAAGACCCATCTTCTACTTGACTAAGCAGAGTGGAAAAATTCAAAGAAAGATGCAAAAAGCAGCCAGCGCTACAAAATAGTTGGTACCCTATCACTGCTTCTTTCTTTTACTTTGCTCCTACTGCACTTTCTCTTGAGAAATGGCAAGGGAGAGGAGAGAATTGCACACTGAACCCTGCCACCAGGACACTGCTGTGATGGTCAAGCCAAAGTGATCTATTTCATCCAGAAGGCAGGGAACACATGGAACATCAAGGTGTCATTCTCAGATAGCATTAAGAGATCAGCCAACATGTCCTTTAGAGCAACAGAAAGGGAGGGGGTGGGAGGGAAGATGACAAGAAAAAGGGCCAATGGCACCCTCTAGGGCTTCGTGGTGCCAATTGAAAGGTTTTGTCCTAGGAGCAAAAGAAAAATAAATCTGCCCTGAGAATGCAAAGCATAAAAGCAAAACAGCTGAGCTTTGTTTTTATGCTTCTTGTGGCAGAGAGAAGGCTCTGTCTCAGTCATTTGGGAAGATCTTGGTTAGCAAGATGAGGGAAATACTGTATGTCAAGTGTAAGAGAAGGTGTTCAAAAGAGATATCGAGAAGCTATTAAGGCAGTTTTTTCTCCCTGACCTGCTGTTGTTCACAGATTATGGAAGGAAAAACAAAGCTTGGTCCAGGAAACAAAAAACATGAAACTAGCCTCAAGAATTCTAGCTTCCTATTTTACTCTGGGATCATAGCCCCCTTTTTCCTTAAGTGAAGGGTTGGTAAAAAAGGCAGCCACGAGGCTTCTAAATATTGACAGTGTGAAATCTTTCTCTGTGTCTTCAGACTCTGTGTGTAAATAGCAGCTGTGACTTCTGCTACGATGACTCTGCAACAGAATGCACATCCATAACTATTTCCAAATTGTTAAGTGGATGGATGCAGTTTGATAGTATATTATGATACCTTTAGTCCTTTGCTTATTTTCTATTATGGGACCAGCTCATTTATCAGACATGCCTTATTTCACAGAAATATATCCCACATGTTAAGAACACATTGAATATTTGTATATTCCCTTCCCTGCTAACTTATAGTGCAACATATTGTCTCAGAAGCCCCCTCCCCTCCCATGTAGGTATATATGATTCCATTCTGCAATAGTCATCCACCACTACTACCCTGTCTCTAAAGGAAAGGCCATGCCTATTTGCACATACCTGCACTCAGTTTCTGCTGTAAGATTAACTGCTAGAAATCCCTAGGGCAGGATTTACTGCTCTGTTTTCATGAACAAAATTGTTTCTTGGTTTAGAACTGTCTATACAGCAAAGGTGCAGTTTCAGTTCATGGCATAGTTTTTCCAGGGTTATCTTCCACAGAACAATGCATCAAAGGATGGGGGGCATGTTTATCCTTATTTTAACATGCTGGTGGGCTAAATCCCTCAGGATCACAGAGGGAATGAGCAATTGGAAAAATGTAGTTAACTAAGGCTGCAATTCTGTATAGGTAGTCCTCAGTTAACAAGCTGCCCTGTTTAGCCACCATTCGCAAGTAATGATGGTGATAAAAAAGTAACTTTATGATCAATCCTTGCTTTGATTGACAAATCTGTAAAGTGATAGAAAATGAAAGTAAGATTGTAAGCATCGTCGCAGTTCCACTTACTGTCCACTTTGCCTAATGGCCAAATTGCTAGTTCCAGTTGTGGTATGTAAACAAGGTCTACCTATATACACTTTGCTGGGAGTAAGACCCTTTGAAAACCAAAAGACTTCGTGTAAGGAGACAAATGTAAAATTGTACTACAAATATTGAAAATTATGTACTTAGGAGCCTTGGGGGCAATTCACACCTTTTTGACTTGTGAGTCAACTTATTTCTGAATGTATCACTGAGAACATGTACGGCTTGCTGTATATCCCTTCACCTGATACTGTTTGCATCAGCACCATGCCATACACCTATATAAAAGCTCCAAAATAAACCAGACATTAGCCCATATAGCCTGGTTATCAATCATGCATTATTTTGGAATTAAACTCTTTGTTATGCTGAAATACACTCACCTTTGTTATGTCCAGTTGTGGTCTTTGTGGGTTGCTCACATACTCATAGAAACCACGTAGGAAAGGGAAGATGAAACTTCTTAAATGGCAGTCATTCAACTAAACATCTGGAAACCAGAAATAGTAATAAGATCGCAATACATATATGGACTGCAAAAATCAGAATGAATTAGAAGTTTCTACATTGCTTTGCTGCCATCTAGGCATCATCTGGGGATTTGCAGATCAGACACTCAACCCTAAATAATATAGCCCAGGGGTCTGCAATTTTAAACACTCAAAGAGCCATTTGGACCCGTTTCCCACAGAAAAGAAAACAAAGAAAACGGGAGCCACAAAACCCTTCCCGTGCCTGACTATTTCTTGAGTGGCTACAAAACTAGCATATGTAGTTGAATTAAACATTCTGTTTTCTTCTGAAACTTTTCTTTTCTTGGATTTATCCATCGTTGGCCTACCAGGGGTTGAAAAGCTCAATAAATTGTGTGCCAGTGCATGTCGCGGTTGTGACGCATATTTTGAGTGACAGGGAGCCACAGCAGAGGGATAAAAGAGCCACATGTGGCTCCAGAGCTACAGTTTGCTGACCCCTGATATAGACAATCTGATGTAGTGGTAAGGCACCAGGTTAGAAACGGAGAGACCAGGAGCTTTAGTCTTGCTTTAGATGCAAAGCCAGTTGGGATGACTAGTTACAGTCTCTCAGCTTTAGGAAGGAGACAATGGCAAATCCCTTCTGAAACATCTGGTCAAGAAAATTGCAAGGACTTCTCAGGGCAACTGCCAGGAGTCAAAATTGACTTGAAGGCAAGAAAAACAACCAAGAAAGGAAGAAATCAAAGCCATTACAGGAACCCAACACACTTAGTCCATACATAACAAGCAAGATTCTACACAAGCAAGTTTTATGTTTATACTTAAATTCCTTTATTTAAATAACTAGCAATTCCATTCCAAAGTTGGTACCAAAGCAAATTCTTCTCTCCCCAGAAAAACTGAATAAAAATCAGGTGCAAAATGTCATTATAATGGCCACATGTGTATTTCTGGGTACAAACCTGTGCATCCTTTTTCTACTTTATGTTTGAATCATAAAGTCCAGTTCAAAGACTTTTCAATGCAGCAAATTAAAATCATTCACTACAGAGATTTCTTTGTGTCTTTCCATCTTCCAACCCTCAGCAAAATCATAATGGTACACATAAGAATATAAGAAGAATCCCGATGGATCGGACAGAAGATGGATCTAATCCAGGTCTTGTACTCCAATGCCATCCAGTGATGACCTCTGTAGAATGTATGGACTGTAGAGATGTAGGGAGATGGTCTTGAGGAAGGTATTCTACAGCTTTTACATAAACACCAGCTTATTTCTAGAAAGAAAGAAGGAGTGAGAAAGAAACTGAAGATTGTGGATTCACTGGGTTCACCTTGGTTTAAATAGGGAGGGAGGGGAAATTTCAGTCAGGCTTCCAAATTCTATAAATAAAGCCTGCAACAACAAAATAAAGGAGCCATAGTGGCACAGTGGTTAGAATGTTGTATTGCAGGCTAACTCTGCCCACAGCCAGGAGTTCGATCCTGAGGGCTCAAGGTCAACACAGCCTTCCATTCTTCCAAGGTCACTAAAATGAGGATCCAGATTGTTGGGGCCAAGATGCTGACATTGTAAACCTCTTAGAGAGTGCTGTAAAGCACTATAGAGCAATAACCAGTAGTGGGTTCCACTTACCTCTGCTACCGGTTCAGAACTCTGAGTGCATGCGATGCTTCTGCACATGTGCAGAGCATCCGTGATGACATCCAGGCAGGTGAGCAGAGCCTCTTGCCGCCACCACTACTGGTTCTCCCAAACTGGGGCAAACTGGTTGAAACCCACCACTGGCAATCTATTGCTATTGCTGTAAAGTTCCCAGTAATCGCTGTGGAATCTGTTTCCTGACTTGGATTACCTTGAATAGCTGACAGCCACACTTTTTTTTTTATCATGTGTTGGTATTGTTGCTATTAAGAAAAGTATAACTACAACAAACTTCGTAATTGAACATATTCAAGAAATGGGCTTTAGGACTTGTTGAGACCTTTCGTTGGTAAGGAGAAGTAAACACTTGATAGAACATTCTTCCATTCTAGCAGCCATGTAAACCTGGAAGGAGCCAGGTAGGGAGAGTTTCCTATGATTTGCTCAGACGGCCACAACACAATCTCCAACCTATTTTTCCATCAGTATATTTTTATTATTTTCTTCCCCATGCCGATGAGTTATATGTGTTCCAGTCAGCAGTGGCACAGGTAGTCTAGAGGCAGCATCCTTAAATTCAAACAGCCAATTTCTCAAAGATTTACTGTCAACATCACTTGACATAATAGGGGAAAAAATAAAGTAGGACATTCGTGATTATCCTGCAGTTCATCTTCTTTGACCACAGTCAGGGATGATGCAGATTTAAAAAAAAAGGAGATTGTGCTTTGATTGCAGAATTGTGGCCACCATCTTCACTTTTTTGACTCACAGGGAAAATTAATGAGGCATTCTGTTCAGAGCTGCTTAATTTTCAATGCACATACACAGCTGAGCAATGAATCACCAACAAACATTTAATTTTAATAGCTGACCAGGTTTGCATGGCCTCCCACTAGGCATTTGGCTCATACAAACATCATAAACCCAAATGATCTTTCAAACATCTCCAGTTTCACCCACAGTTTCAACACTGGGGGAATGGCATTTGACAGTAGTATAAATGCGGTGAATGCTACACAATATTGATTCACATAGTACCACAATGCAACAATTGTGTGTTGGGACAGCAGTGCTTTTCAGATGAAAGGGGATGGAGGGTAGTATCTACCAAGTTTAATATTTGCCAAATCCTTTTATTATCTGAGACATGAATCGGTAGGTACAATTCATCACTAGTATTGCGAGTGGGAGAATTGTTTAAGTTCAGATCAATCAAACTGGGGCTGAAAATGCCAATTAGTAGGTTTTATTGCAGCCTCTGAAACTCCAGTGAAAAAGAAGGAGAACACGAGGGTAGCAATTTTAAAGTATTGAATAGCTTTACTTCTGCTCCTCTAATGGAGGTGGTGATTGAGTTTGAACATGAAATAGATAAGAATACTCTGAACGTGATTGTTTTCTCCGATATTTTAGTCTGCAAGGGAAAAATTGTATTGCATTGTTGTTGTTGTGCTGTATGGATTTTCTAGCCCACTTAAAATCAGATGAGAAGACTGAGATTCATTATCAAAACATCGGTCCTTGATCTGAATATTTCTACTATCAATGCAGGAATGGCTTGCATCCCTGCATTGCTTTGTAGCTAGACACAGAGAAGGAGAGAGAGAGACACATACACTTGAAAAGGTAGGGTGGGCAAACAATGCCAGAACTGGTACTTTAATCAGGGCCTGTAGCTGTGGAGTCTAATAACGTGTTTCCCCAAAAATAAGACCCTGTCTTATATTTTTTTTGAACCCGGAAATAAGCGCTTGGCGTTATTGCCATGCGCTCAAAAGCCAGATTGGGCTTATTATCAGAGGATATCTTATTTTGGGGAAAACAGGGTAGTCATCTTTTAGGACTGGCTGTTCATCTTTTGTCTAATATAACATAATAACATGTTTAAGAAGAAGAAGTCAATAGATATAACCGTGATTCCCTGGATTCAGCCTTACAGAGGACAAAACCCTATCTTTGAAAAAAACACTCATTATTGGGAAAAAAATCTCACTTGAAAGGCAGCCCATTCCAAGATCAAGAAGATTTTGAAGAACTGCCTAGACTGGGGAAAAGGACAGAGCTCTTGCAATCACCCATCGGTTGCAATTAGCCTTTAAACAACAACAGAGCACA
>JANHFM010004385.1:220781-234397 GCA_032468115.1 Grayia smithii
TCACTATTGCATTTATTTTTATTATTGTTTTTAGCTATTTATTGTGATTTCTATTTGTGAGCCGCCCCGAGTCCTTCAGGAGAGGGGGCAGCATATAAATGCAATAAAACAAACAAAACAAACATCAATACCACAGGCCGGACAGGGACAGCTGAAGGGCCAGATATGACCCAAGAGTCATAAAATGCTTTACTATGTTCTCTCTCTACACTCAGATACATCCACCCACCTATACAAAATGTAAAAACAAAAACAATTCACAGATTTCACAGAAAGTAAAAATAAGTCCAGTCTCCAAAGAGTGAGAAGATGCCATAAGTTGTAAGCTTCCATTTGTAGGCATTTGGTAATATAAAACAGAAATGGCTTAAATGGCTTCAGCCTTTATATTTCTTAGAAATTTTACAGCAATTGTTTCATTTGTTGGTGCTTGCTTGGAAACAAATTCTGCCCAATTTCACCAATTTCAGAAGTTGGCAATCTACATAATCCATGATTTTCTGCAGTTTAGGATAACCAATTTGTGAGATCTCAGATTCCTCCTGAGTAGCAAAAATGACATCAGGAAGCAAAAGATGCCTGAAATAGTATTTATGCAGAATTGAAAATATTCCACTGTTCATCCGTACAACCTACACTGTGTTATTTCACTACAGAATTAAATAACTGTTTCGCTGGATGAGGTCAAAATAAGATTTTGACAATAGACTCACTATTCTGGGTTGACTACTGTTCAAGAACAATGCATCACTTGTTTTGTGATCATGTACAAGCATACGTGTATAAACCCACGCCCACATGCCAGTGTACGTTGCATAAAACACAATGGCTAGAAAACAGTATACACAAACGTTTCAAAAGAAATGTGTTTGCACTTCACACCAAGCAGTTCACTGGTTTATCTGCGAAGCTGATAAGAAGCTCACAGAACAAATCTGGCATTAGAAATTATTGCAGAAAGGAAACTCAAACGAAGCATGTCCGTGATCAGTTTTGCAGCCCCAATACAAACACCGCGCAATGAAACATGCTTAGCCAGAACATTTTAAGTATTGACTAGCAAACCATGAGGAACATTTTAATTGTGGCTTAATTTGCTAATGGCTAGCTACATTCGACACTTGCAAATTGTGTCGTATCAGCAGCAAATATTTTCCACACTTATGTTTTCAGAATGCTTTATTTGTCAACGGTCTTGAACTTCTCATCCTCCTTATAGGACTCCTACACCATTTGGTGGGCCTTTACTGATGGATGCGTTCCCTGGGATTGATGGAGTTGTGCTTCCTGCAGATGCCATGAATGATGTGGTGCTACTTTCAGAGAGACCCAGTTTCAACAGAACACCTCAAGGATGGATACAGGTTATGCCTGAATCAGAGGATCTGTAGAGACTGCCTCACAGTTGTATCTCTTACCCCAAGATCAATGCCTGCTTGATGCCCAGTTATTAACAAATAATTGCCAGAAGAGAATTTTTTTAGCATAAAAGAGACAAATCTTCTCACATCATGAAAGTAAAAATAGCAGCTTTGGCTTATTGCTTATTGTTAAATGCTCCCGCCTGGTGCCATTTTGACTACAAACGGTAACAAACCATGTAGGTCATAGTAGGATGATTGCTTAAAACATTGAAAGGAATGGAAGTGATTATTAAATCCAAAGAGCAAAAAACCCAAAACATTTTTAAAATGAACATGTATCTAGGGATATGAGAAGATACAGTAGGATAAACGTATGCAGGACATATAAAGCCTCTCTCTGGTTGTATTTACCTGTCCTATCAGATCCAGCAGAAGAGGCAAGCTACAGGCCCCTATTAGAGTGTCAACTGGCAAGACCCAGGAAAAGAGTTTTTCTCTCATGGCGAGTTGAGATTAGATTTGCCCCAACACTGGTGGCCTTTCATACAGCTTTCATATCCTCATTATTCCATCAGGCATAAGGGTTGGAATATATGATGGAGCCTGTAGAATGTTTCCAATGATGGTGAAAATAATATTTTTTTAAAAAACCTTGCTACCGTTTAGATTTATTTAGGTGTTATTTTTCTTTTGTGATCTGCTGATTGCCACTCAGATCCATTTCATTAGATGGGTAGCCATCTAAATTGAAATTACACTTAAAGCAGGTTGAAATGAACTGAATTTCATGTTGTTGTTTTGAAAAAAAATGATAGGTCAAATGTGGATTTATGTTTATGTCTGGTTTAGGTCTAAATAATACCCAGGGTTTTTTTTTTGAGAGAGAGAGAGAGAGAGAGAGAGATCAAAGCTAGATGTTGTGAGAGTTGCTAGAAAATAAAAATCACGTCTATTACAACTGTTTTTTCTTATTTTGCAACTCATTTCTCTGAATTGTTGATGTTCAACCTCCTTGATAGTCTGGAAACTGAAATTGCCAGAGTAAGAACATGAATATTACAACGCTACAATTTGAGTTTCAGCTATGTCAACAGGCCTAAAAGTCAAAATGCATGGTGGGATAGGTTTATTACTATCTTCCCAACAGTCTGGATTATGAAGGAAGCGTTGAAGAATATCTATGGATTTTTGGACAGCTGCAATTATGCAACTGTGGCCATTTCTCACCTGCTTTACTGCAATGCACTCTGTAAGGGGATATCCGTGAAGTCTTCGTAAGCTTCAGTTGATGCAAAGCAGGAAGTGGAAGCAGTCTGTGGTGCCCCCCTCAGGATGGCCCATATTGCACCTCAGCTCCACAAATTTAACTGTCAATCTGTTTCCGAATACAGTTCAACCTGTAAATTATGGCCTTTGAAGCCCTTTAATGGCAAAGGTCCATGCGATCTGATGAACTGCCTTGCCCCACTAGGACAAGCCTATCCTACTCATCCTGTTGGCTAAAGAACTGACTCTTGAGATCCAGAACAGCCTTCTATGCCACAGCACCTGCCTTTAGAACATCTTTCTTTTTAAAGTTAAGATTCTGCGCGCACACACACACACACACACACACTCCTTCTGCAGGAGCCTGAAGACCTGGCTCTGCCAGTTGATCTGGGAACCAAATGAGGCCCTTCCACAAAGGGGGTGGGGCTTGATTAATGGCAGATTCCACTTCTCCTCCTCTTGCTGTCTGTTTGCCATCCATCCATCGTTTTGGTTATCATGGATCGACATCAGCAATTATTGAGGGCCCATTTGGCAAAAGAAAGCTCAGGATCGTATTGGTTGGAAACATGCAGAAGAGGTCTTCATCCTGCAGTGGAAGACAACACCTAAGATGATGATGAAGATGACGATTCTTGTTGTGCTCCTTGTTTATTTTATCGTTTTACTTCTGTTTACATTTTCATTTGCTTCCTTTTTATTATTGTAAGCCAGGTAGAGTAACCCCATGGCAAGATAGGCAGCAAATTAATTTAACAAATAAATAAGCTAAAGGCTAAGTCCATACATCACTGAGAAAACCAATTAGGAATTTTTAAAATAATAATAATAATAATAATGAACCTTGAGAATAATAAAAAATATGATTTTCTTTACTAAGACACGTTACAGACCAAGGTCAAAGGAAGATGGTACAAAGTAAATAATGAAACGTATCTAAAACCACCATCAGTAATCAAACATATGAATCAGGAATAAACCAGACAAGTTATAGTAACAAATGAAGGCCATGGAACTTTTACTCCGGGTCGCTTCCTCTGTAACAGAGGATTAGCAAGCATGCAGAACTGCTGTCTCAACATTTTGATAACATGTATTACAGCCAAGATCATGAATGACAGAAACAGCTTTGATACAAAGTGGCACACCATCTGCATGATCTTCATGGGAGTCTGCTGGGACGTTCTACGTTATGCCAGTCCAGCTCAGTGCAAGGAGGAATCCGAATCTAATTTCAACAGTGATCGAATAACTGAGCTGTGAAGGTGTGTCCAAGACCTGAGCGGGGTTTGACTGACATTCCACTGTTGACTGACTGGCAATCAGCAGATTTAAAGTAACAATAAGCCAAAAGACTTATCGGGGTGTGCAAAATGGAATACATGTATGGTGCTTGTAACTCTAGCAAAATTGTTTTTTAAAAAAAAAAAAAATCATAGCTATGCTTCTTTTCTTTTTTAAACAGAAACCATCCTTTCTTCTCCCCCGGTTAAGAATTCTGGTTATTATACAAGGGATTGTTTTTTGTTGCTGTGAAACACGATAAGATTAAATCTGTGCTGGGTGCACAGAAAAAAGGGAGATTTATTGTAACTGCATGTGATAGGCTACAAATTTAAATGACTTGTCAAAAGAAAAATAAGGAAGTAGTCAGTGGGGTTAGGGATTGTTGTGTTTTCCTGCATGTGCACCCATTCTTTGTGGATCTTGAGAAGGATAATGTATGGGGCCTGGAGCCCTCATGAAAGGAGGTGGAGGTCCCATTGCATGAAACATGTGTGGCCCAAAACCTGCAGGATTAAAAAAAAAAAAAAAAAAAGGTTATCTATGATTCATTTCCCATGTAAAAGCAAGATTTTTGCAAATAAAAACAAGACTTAAAAAATCCTCTGGAATGTACTGGAATGATTGTATCCTGAGTCTTTAATATTTTTATTTATCAGCTATCATTAATTAGCTGCATTTTTACTTATAGTTTTATCATTATTTCAAGTGTACATTACGTGAAGTTTTGCATGGTTTAGCATTCACAAATTCAAAACAAAATTCATTTCAAAACAAAGCATCAGTAATATATATTTTTAAAAAAGGATTATGTTGGCAATTATATACAGGTGCTCCTTGACTGACAACCACAATTGAGCCCCAAATATCTGTTGTTAAGCGCGACATTTGTTAAGTGAGTTTGGTTCCATTTTATGACCTTTCTTGCCATAGCTAAGTCAAGCACTGCAGTTTTTAAGTTAGTAACGTGTTTGTTAAGTGAATCTGGCTTCCCCACTGACTTTGCTTGTCAGAAGGTTGCAAAAGGTGATCACACGACCCCGGGACACTGCAACCATCATAAATATGCATCAGTTGCCAAGCATCTGAATTATGATCAAAGTGACCCTGGGGATGCTGCAACTGTCATAACGGTGAAAAATAGTCACAAATCACTTTTTTCAGTGCTGTTGTATGTTTGAACAGTCCCTAAACGAATGGCTGTAAGTCAAGGACTATCTGTATAGATTGATATGGTAAAGCCTGAAAACCTTATAGGAAAATATATAATTTAGATGGGCTTATTTTCTTATCCCCTGAAGTTTGTTTTGCAGAGTCTGGAAATGAAGAAAGTAAAAACTTGCTGAAATAACAAGTTTTGAAGTGATAATATTGTCCCACACTCTTCAGCAATTTCTGAAGATGCTCAGACAACAGAATATTCTATTCATTTAAAGAACAATAATCAAGCATCTGTTTCTCCAGGATCAGAAATAATAATTACCTGGTGGTGGTGGCGGCGCGATGCCGGGTGGTGGCGGAAGGGCAATGTTTACAACAGCTGGAGGGCCACTGGGAGATAGATTGAAATAGTTTGCAGAAGCCGCTTCCTCTTCTGCTGCAGGAGGAGGTGGAAGAGCTGCAGGGCATAACATTTCAGTTAGTTGTAAAACTTTCCAATGACCATAGTACCTACTCATCTGAACAAATTAGGTCAAGAAAGCATCACTTTAACCTGTTTTCACAACAGTGTCTTCATTCCACTAGAAGAGAATAGCTGTAGCTCAGGGTTGAACTGTGGAATTATTGCTAGTCCCTGAACCGGGGCTGTTTGCAGATGTTTCAATACTCTACTACCTTAAGAGCCACGGTGACGGAGTGGTTAGAATGCAGTACTGCAGACTACTTCTGCTGACTGCTGGCTGCCTACAATTTGGCAGTTCGAATCTCACCAGACTCAAGGTTGACTCAGCTTTCCAGCCTTCCGAGGTTGGTAAAATGAGAACCCAGATTATTGGGGGCAATATGCTGACTCTGTAAACCACTTAGAGGGGGCTGTAAAGCACTGTGCAGCAGTATATAATTCTAAGTGCTATTGCTACTACATAGCATCATCAGTGTGATTAAATGTGGGGTTTCCTATCTGTTTATAAGTAGCATCAAGAAATCTCACAACATCTCCATTATTTACTAGAGATTCAACATGGATTGGGAGATAGGAAAGGCAGTGCACTGTAGCCGTACAATCACTCTCTCATCCCAGATTACTTCACAGACCTGTTGTTATGGAAAGCCCATATTTGGAATAAACAAACCTTTCTCTTGAAAGGTTTCAGCAGCACTAAAATAAATAAAAATATTGAGGTATCAAAAGCACTTGAATATGACCCTAGCTCTTTTTCCTTCCAAGAACTAAATTAATAGGCTTCAAATAACAATCCAGCCCTTCATTCACAGACTTGTTCTAATTCTTTATTCAATTGCCAATCAAACAAAGCTCAAGACGTTCTACTTGTTTCATTCCCTTTTGGGGACATAACTGTTTTCCAAGGTTAGATCAAGAAAAACAAATACCTCTCCATCTTCTCTTTGCTAAGACGGTCATAACAGCTTTGGCAGAAGAGAATTGCCTTACCTCCAGGTAGACCAGGAACTGGTTCCAGTTTTAGACCAGATTCTGTAGTCCCTTCTCGTTCCTTCTCTTTCCCCCTGGCTGCTTGAGACCTGAAATCCAAGAAAAGATGCCATAATTCCGATCAATTGGTAAGTTATAAATAATTAACTTCAAAGTTAACAACTGTACTGGGTGAAAGAGTGGAAGAAAAATATGTATTGCTTTCACTCTTTTTTTCCCGACCACTCACTCACCTGCCCCACTTCACATTAAGCCTGCGGCCGTTCACAATGAGTTTGTTGAAGGATTTTTCTGCTGCTACTTCTGCAGCTTGTCGGGTAGCAAATTGGATAAATGCACATTGCTGCCTCTGGACCACTGTTATTGTCCGAATCTCACCAAACTGATAGAAGTGATTCCTGAAGAGGAAACATTCTGAAACTGTAATACAGGGTTACACACACACCTATGTCACACAAAACTGAATTGATTTTTATAGCCAGTAAAGAAAGTTTGCCTCTAAATAGTTCAACAATTAGTTATATATATTTAATGCTATTTAAAATTCTGAAATAAAAATTCAATCTAAAATAATTTGTTACTATATATATAAAGCATAAAGTAACAGATTAATAAGATAGTATTTCACTCTGATGAATCAAGAAGAATATTTTAGAATTTGCTAATACTACCAAAGAATCATTAGTAAACAGAAAAGTAAGATGCTGATAAAACTTTAACTGCTATCTTACTTAAAGCCTTCATTTGGCATCCCTTCTCATTGCCACAGTTGGCCTGTATTATTTCGGAGCAACAAGACACATAAACATGATAAACATCTTCTCAAAAAACAACGTTCTAGGTTGACTCAAAGATGTACCAGTTTATTACTTGAAAAAGTCAAGGGTGGAATATAGAGTTTCTTCCCTCAATTCAAGCATGAGAACTCCATAAAAAAAATAATAGATGTCAAATGTACATTAAAGCTAAAAGTGAAGCATTGAGAAGCAAATTATGGATGCTGATATCTATAGCTTTCCATACATTTTTGAACAAACCTGGAAGAATCCCTTATGATTGACAGTCTCAAAAAAATAATTATAACGCTGACAAGAAGTGAAGCAAACAATAGAGACATACCTAAGATCAGACTCAGTGATAGTATCGCCTAGACCACCAACGTACAGGGTTGTAATGGTCTTGTCATCAGGGGGGTCTAGTCGAGGCATTGTAGAAGCTCGCTTGAGGAGCTTGTCAGCCACAGGATCATTTATACCATAGTAGCGATCTTTAATGTTCTGATCTGCAAGAGGATCATCCGGATCTGTAGGTTTTTCATGTCTAAAGGGTCAGAATCAATATTGTATGATATGTGGTTAAAGGTTGTTAAAGTCATTTGATTCATTGAGCCTTCTAAATCGTGGCACTAATTTGACAACATAACATCCAGAGAACTTAAAATTAATCCAGATGATTAATTACATAATATGCAAATATTGGAAATTTTATAATATGCAATTATTGGAATTTTTTTTTAAATCACCACTGCTACAATTTAAAGAGCTTCTCAGTCATCAGAGTCTTAGCAAGTATTATTTAGCATTACTTAGCATGTATTATCTAAAGATTACAACTACTGTCTCAGCAGTAATAGCATGAGACCCACTGGAATGATTATGATGTTGCCATAGAAGCAAGGAAACCCAGATTCTATTAGACCCTTAGTCCACAGTCACTTTTGCAATAGATTGTTGAGAGTGAAAATTAAAAGGGAATGTTCTCTTGAGCTGCTAAATGAATAGAATAGAAACCCAATAAACAATGTTTCCATTTTGATATTTCTGGATTTGTTGATGCATATTTCTTTTGGGTAACTGCCCGAACTTTTGAAACCTTCCTTCCTTCCGTTTGTCCTTCCCCATCCATCCATCCATCCATCCATCCATCCATCCATCCATCCATCCAATTTTGCCACCCACTTGTCAGGCAACTTAAAATTGTAAAATTAATAAATTTTTGCAGTAAGTTATACCTGTAAGGACACTCTTCTCCCCTTTTACATTCTCCTTTAACCCAGAATGAACAAATGTGAGGGCGATTGCGCTTGTAGTAAGGGGTGGTCCGAGCCAATTTTAGCAGCATGTCACTGGTAGATGTTGCCTTTCCAAGAGCACCAACAGGCCGAGTGCCATCTGAATTCATGATCTAGAAAAGCAGACAGATAGGGGTGGTTATTTATTTTATTCAATGTATATGCCATCCCTCTCATGGTTTGAGGGGTGTACAGTATATAGTAATACCAAGAAGGTTCGTGTCCAAATATTGGGCTCATTTAATTTACTACTCCACCAAAAAAAGTATCTTTTCTTCACCTCTCTTTCCATATTTTGGGTGTAATATTCTTTATTAACATCAGACTTGGGCATATCATCTTTAAGTGAGAGTCCAGCATCACGAACCTGAATAGGTAAACCTAATATTGAGGAACAAAACACACAATTGATACAAAGCGAAAACAAAAGATATTTTTCCAAATAACAAATTCACCTCTTTCACTAAGGTTACACTATTCGTTCTCTAATCTATACCATCTAATAATCAGATTCCATAAATCATAATTATATAATCTGTACATTTATACATTACACTCATTCTTTTTCTATTTCAAATTTCAATAAGTTTATACATTTTGGCAATTACATATTCATCGTTAGTACAAAATTCTAATTCAAAATCAGTCTTACAATGTTCAATACCATGAACTTTTTTACTTACTTTATATCCTTCTGATAAATGTAAATAAGAAAACCACTGGCACTCAAATCTCAGGTCCTGTAGAAATCTACACTATTAACATTGTACTGTAAGTGGTCTTCATTTAATGCCCACACATTCAGCAACCAAACTTATGATGTTGAATGAGTGTAGTTACAACTGGACCTCATATTAACAACTATTGCAGAGTCCCTATGGTTACATGATTGCGATTCCTAAGCATGGGGAATTTGGCAGAAAATTGGAAGTTGCACATGAGACCCTCACTTAAGGATGATCCTCATTTAACAACAGCACTGTACTGCTGGAACTGCTGTCACTAAGCAGCACAGTTTTTCAACTTACGATTGTGCTGCTTAACAATAGAATTTTAACAATTAGCATTGTTAAATGAGGGATATCTATTTTTGGATAACAGCCATCACATGAATTTCCTTCATCCATTTTTTACAAAATTATTTATCTCCTATGAGACATTGAGATTTTATTCCATGTAGCTATATTCCAGTTCTCTTAACTCATGTTCAGCTACATAACATCGTATTGGGGCTGTGCAGCACTCAGGTTCAAAGATTTAAAAGATGCTAAATATGGGTACAGTAGTACAGGTAGTCCTCAATTTTCAACAGTTTAGTGATCAAACTTACAACAGCACTGAAAAAAATTACTTATGACCATTTTTCACACTTATGACTGTTGCAGCATCCCCATGATCATGTGATTTACATTCAGTGGCTTGACAACTGACTCACATTTATGATGGTTGCAGTGTCCTGGGTCACGTGACCACCTTTTGCAACCTTCTGACAAGCAAAGTCAATGGGGAAGCCAGATTCACTTAACAACCACATTACTAATTTAACAACTGCAGTGTTTCACTTAAAGAATGTGGCAAGAAAAGTCGTAACCTAGGGCAAAAGTCACTTAATAAATTTCTCACTTAGCAACATAAATTTTGGGCTCAATCGTGGTTGTAAGTTGAGGACCAGCTGTACATTATTCTGAAACACACATAAATATCTACGGTATTAAGACAGAAATGGTCAAGCTTTGGAACAGACAGGAATACCATACAAAGAAACCTTGAGCAAACTGGAAAAAAACAAAACTGATTTATCCGATCTACAATTACTACTCACACAGATGTCCCTAAAAATATTCAACCTAAACTAATTTCTAACAGCACTTCAAAACTAATTGCAATACCTCAAAGAGAAAAAGACTATAAAGACCAGGATATTAAAAGAACTGTATATGAAGATTTATTACATATTTTTCTGGACTCTCCACCATTTATTAGTGAGATGAAGTAGAGAGAAAAACATTAAAACTACCTTTTCTGATTTCAGTCAGAACTTCGAGTACTGATTTATTCAAAACAGTGGAACATGGGTTGACTTTACCTAGTAATTTATATGACAAACCCTTCTTTATTTTCACTATTAAGTACTATCAGTAAAATCTGCCATTTCAAGAAAGGGAATGCCAGACTCATTTCTCCAAACTGATAAATTAGTGCTATTTATGTCATCATTTTTCATCTTGCAGAACTTCAGGTATGCAGACTCTGATCTCCAGTAACAGCAGCTCATTGTTAGTGCACTGGAATAATAATGTGCTAATTTTGTATTCATTGATTTAATGTAAAATGATAACTACAAACCATATTCCAAGTCAAGAAGGCAAGTTTGACAAACATTCTTCAGCTTGCTGCATGTTTGGCACACTTCAGTCTTCTTAAAACGCATACGAACACCAGGGCACCAACGAAAAACTGTGAACGGCCTGGCACAGATCTGAAACAATTATTGCATTTATGTACATCATCCTAACCAAAATCCATTTTAGTGCATTTTTATTTAAAATATTTCTATCATGCCTGTACTCTATGCGATTTTAACTGGCTGACATATTGCACATCCAAATAAATTCCTATATTAAGTAAGTATCTCAATTTAGGCATACACACATATATCTAATTTTCCATTATTAACGGGATACACTGTGGTCTGAAAGTTTTATTTTGAGAGATTCAGTCTTACTTGTTGAAATAAATAAGAGGTAAATATTGAAGATAGTACCACCTTTCCAAAAAACAGCATATCATACTATTCAAAGATTGAGAGATTCTGGATATGTTGCTCTGTTTTTTTAATCACATACACATTTCATAAGTGCCCTTATGATTTAAATCAGCACGCCAGATGGGTCATGTGCTGTCCACGTCCAACCCATTTTAGGGAAGGGGGGAAAGTTGTGATTCATCACATGACGACATGTTGCGAGTTTGACACCCTGATTTAAATGCTCACCTTTAGAACCAAGATATTTAAGTTTAAAGAAAAACAGCTAATTTGTTTTGATAATAACACTAACAAACTGGATTTACACATCCAAATTAAGTTATAAGTATATACGTTATACTTAGGATTCACATATTCTAAGTTCCAGCAAATAATGTTAGTTTAAGACGATAGCCAGGTTTCCAATTTCCTAAGTAACAGCAAAATTACTGCAATTCACAGAACCAAAAGCTACTTCTTGTGTGCCATTCTTTACAATTATGTAAGGATTTTTTTTCAAATGGAAAGCCTACCTTGCATTCTTTTCCATATTTTTCTTTGGTCTAAAATACAGGAAGGAAGGAAGGTATTACAATATATAATTATCCCAGGATAATATATTTCAAAAATCAAGATTTGTTTTTTTCATCACTATCCAAGAAGCTCATTTGTATTTTGCACATGACTTCCATCTGTCAGATGGAAGAACAGAAGACAATGCATACCAGTCTCCAATCACTACTAAAATCAAAACAATAACATGCAATAAATCTTCACTCTTCATCTTCCAAAAGAGTCTAGATACCACAGTCCTATCAGAAATCTATTCCTTGATCTCCAAGAAATGTTAGCTTGTCATCCTCTTCAAAGTTAGAGCTCGCTTTTAATGTACCAAAAAGGATACATATATACACAAATACATTTCTTCATTAATGTACTTGAAAAAGGTTACTCATGCATGGTGAGTATATAGATCTTTTGCCAGGCTAAACATGAAGAACTATGAAATGAAGTTCTAGTTTGCTCTAATCTTGCCTTTATGCACCCAGCTAAGTTAATCTTTTATCTTTATTATGTGTTTTAAGTATCATTCCCTCACAAACAACATACCATTCGAATATAGGGGTTTTCTCCAAGGCAGGTCTGGCACAAAATAGGGAAATCCTACAGAGAAAAAAGTGTAATTATTCCAAGACCAAGATAACACCACACCTCCTCACTACCCTGTTGTACACCAAAAGAGCTGTAGATTAAAAAAGAAAAAGAAAATGACACAATTCTTCCAATCAGACATGGTTGAAGAGCTACAGCAGTGTCTCTCAACCTTGGAGGCTCGAAGATGTGTGGACTTCAACTCCCAGAATTCCCCAGAATTGCTGGGGAATTCTGGGAGTTGACGTCCACACATCTTCGAGCGGCCACGGTTGAGAAACACTGAGCTACAAGGAACTAAATGCTCTACTAAGCTTGCCTAAATTAAGAGAAAGGGAAGCCACACACGATTCATTCCTCCGGGGAAACTGATCAAAGTACGGGATCGGCCCGGTCCCTCCGCGTGAGCCGGAGAGGAAGGTAGCCTTGCTCCAGAGACCTCGGCTTCTCTATCCTGCCGCAGGAAGCTCAGAGCAGGCAGCAGCTCCGGCCTCGGCACGCTTTCCAACATCCCTTCTCGAGCAACGGATCGAAGCCTCTTCGGCCACGAAGCAGGACGATGTCAACGGACCGGCCGATTCAGAGCCGCCCTTTCCCACCTACCAAAGCCAAAGGCACCCAAACCCAAAGGACAACATGGTTACCGCATCCTCCCAGTTCTGCCGATTGTACGTGTTGGATCCCAGAGACGTCGCCATTTTATTGTGCTTAAGTATTATAAAAAAAAAAAAAAAAAAGCAGACCCGGAAGTAGACTCTCTGAACTCCGGAAGTAACTTTTCATAGACCAGGTTCTTGACCAATAGCTGTAGGGGGCGGGTGTTTTTTAAATGTCCTTATTAGATAGGGTTGCTCCCTTTTGACCGGTTGAAACGGAAGCGCCTCCCCTGGGCTCGTCCCCAGACCTGACCTCCAAGCGCGGGCTGACTTAACTGCTAACGAAGGCGAAAGCGGAGGCGACTTCCACTAACTATACTTTAGTTGCAGACTAAGGGTTTTGAGACGGTCTTGGGAGGGAAGAATCGCAATGGACGCTTAAGAGAAAATAACCGGTGCATTTCTCAGCACCATTGACAACCCCTAGGGCAGTGTTTGTAAACCCTGGCCACTGGAAGAT
>JANHFM010004385.1:234497-247181 GCA_032468115.1 Grayia smithii
TGTTTGTTTATTTATTTATTTAAATTTCTATGCCACCCATCTCCCAAGGGACTCCGGGTGGCTCACAACAAAAGCATCATATTAAAATAATATCAGACACATACAAATTTTAAGAAGTGCGTTAAAACGGTGGAATCATAAAAGAACATTCACATCCCGTCTGGGGCCGGATCTTGCTAAATCATAATAGCAAGATCAACGGCCCCATGACTGCTGGAAAAGCCAGGTTTTAACTGCTTTGTGGAAGGCCAGTAGGGTGGAGGCAGTCCGGACCTCAGGAGATAGTGGTTCCAGAGTCTCGGAGCCGCCACAGAGAAGGCCCTTTCCCGTGGACCCACCAGCCGACATTGTTTGGTTGATGGAACCCGGAGGAGACCGACCCTATGGGATCTTACCGGTCGCAGTACTGTAACTAAGTCCATCCGTTTTGCTGCTAGTTGTCCTCTTCCAGTTTCCAAGAATCAGAGCTTTTTACAGAGAACTAGGTCTTTCCACAATGTGTTTAAAGTAGGATAACTTCAACTTGGTCATTTGTGTCTTCAGTGACAATTTAACAGTTCATAATAACATGGTCTACATCATTTATTTTCTTTACAAATCTCTAGTCCTAAATCTCTTTCAATATCATCCTCTTTCCTAATATTTGGAGAATATTTGTATTTTAAATGTAATTTTCATCCCTTAAAAATGTTTCCTCTTCAAGATATGTGATATATGAGAAATAAGGTAGAAGAGTGTTGTTCAGAACCAGAATATGGAAAACAGTTAAATATGGGTAGTTGTCGACTTACAACAGTTAATTTAGTAATCGTTCAGTCACAATGGCACTGAAAAAAGTGACATGACCATTTTTTATACTTATGCCCATTTCAGCATCCCCATGGTCATGTGATCTAAATTCAGACACTTGACAAATGATGGTTGCAATGTCCCCTGGTCATGTGATCACCTTTTGTAACCTGACAAGCAAAGTCAATGGAGAAGCCAGATTCATTTAACTATGTTATTAACTTAACAAGTGCAGTGATTCACTTAATAACTCTGGCAAGAAAGGTCGTAAAATTCACTTAAAAGTTTCGCATAGCAACAAAAATTTTGGGCTTAAGTGTAGTTGTAAGTCAAAGACTATATGTACTAGCAATTTTACCAGGGATCTATCTGAAATCACAATCAAATAAGAAATCATTTCTGCCAGCATGAAGTACATCCTGGTCATAGCTCTATTTAGTACCACAAAAATGGGGATTCAAGACACAGATCCTTTTGATTTCATATTATTTTTATATAGCATTCAAATAGTATCAGGGAAGACATTTAACTGCATGCAATAAAACATCACAATCACAAATTCAATATATTTTGGACAAACTTGTAATGCAGAAACATGGATTCAGATTAGATCCCACAATTTTTGGCACTGCTGTGTTAAATCTGGGATACAGAGCACAGATCTGTTTGATTTTGCCTGATTTTTGCTCTCACAAGTAACCATGAAATCACAGCTGTCTGCATAATAAGCCATCATATGAAATACTTGACTAATTGCAAAACAAAAATGTGGATCCAAGGTATAGATCTGTATAGATCAATATGATTTTTACTTGAGATCCAATTGAAACTGCATAAAATACCAAACATCAACTTCTGTGTAAAAAACCTGACAGAAGTCCTAATGGATGTTCTTGATTTATACAATCAATCTGCCTGAACATTATAAAGTGTAGTCATGTTATTCTCAGTGAGAGAAGAGTAATGTGTTGATGTGGTGAAAAAATCAAATAACCTCTATTATTTTTCTTTTAGAAAGTATAATTGGTATATGGAAACTAATACATTCTATTACAAATCAATATGGTCCAAACACCCAGCCATAAAATTCAGATTCGGCAATTCAGGCAACTTATTTCCACTCAGATTGCCCACCTCTGCTGCCTAGATGGTTTTCAGAAATATTTTGCAGATGCTATTTTCAGCAAATGTTTTCTTAGAATCAGACACTAGCTTTCAATGTTATTGCCTAATACAACTCTTCAGTTAAAGAATGCTTTACAGTACTCCATTTTTTACTAATAATTTTTTACGACTTGATTTATCCTCCAGCTCTAAGGTTGAAAGGATTTTAAAATAGATGGCACTTTTAAAATTTAGAACATAATTGGCAATTTTTTTCTGTTCATCTTGGACAAAACACAATCGAAAGCATTCTGAATTCTACTTTTGTTACCAGACCCTATGCCAAGTATCTCAAGGTTTTTCGTTGTACCATATGGGCAGGTGGCAGGAAGAGAAATAATAAGAAAATAATAAGGAAGCTATTTTTGAAGTTTTTAAAAACCTATGATCTTGGTGGAATAGAATAAATATCAAATGCAAATGAACAATTTGGAGGATCCGAGAGTTAGTTACAGAGTCTTAAATATATAGTTTTATATTGTAAACTACTCTATACAAGAACTCTAAATGTTTCTATAGCCCACCGTAGATATGTTTAAAAGCTTATTTATCTACAGTGCTGTTTGCTGTTGGTTGAATTGAAAGCATTCCCAAGTCTCTCATCTCTTTTAAAGATCTTGGCTAGATCTTCTGTGTGGTCTACTCTTATCCCTCTAGAACATTGTGTTATAGAGCCCCAATTCTCAGATATCTTGTGTTCAAAATACATACACCCTAGTTAGTTCTATAGCAGTGATGGCGAACCTTTTGGGCACCTAGTGCCCAAACTGGAACGTACATGCACATGCCGGAAACCAGAAGAGCAACTGGCAATGGCATGCGTGCTGAGTGGGCTCTGCATGCCACCTCTGGCATGTGTGCCATAGGTTCACCATCACAGTTCTATAGCATCTATCAGACTGCCTATTGCCAGTCTTATCCTTTTGAGTGCCACTATAAAGCATCTGGAATGACACTTTAATTTCAGTTCTAATTTGCTAAAGGACAATTAACGTTTCTACTTGCAAGAAGTGTTTCACAACAGATATCACCATAGAATAGATTTTCACAGAGAAAAGTAAATAATTTTACTAAAATAGTGTTTGCTATTTGCTTTCTTATTGGTTAGATGAGTGAGATATACATAAGATGGATGAATGCTTTCAACTAAACTTACTCTAATCATCATGCCTATAAGCGCAATACATGTTCACAAGTGACAGAAACTAAAGGATAGTAATGTAAGTTAGATAATAGTTTCAATTAACCTTTTATATAGAAAAAGCATTGATCAGATTTACATTTGTGAATGTTAAAAAACCAACACAAGTTTCCGCTTTTTATGGAGTACACGTAGTCCTCAACTCACAACAGTTCATTTAGTGATTATTCAAAGTTACAATGGCACTGTAAAGGGACTGATGATCATTTTTCACACTTACAGCCATAAGTGTCCCCAGTCAGGTAATCAAAATTCAGATGCTTGGCAATTGGTTTATATTTATGATGGCTGCAGTGTCCCGGAGTCATGTGATCCCCTTTTGGCACCTCCTGCCAAGCCAAGTCAATGGGGGAAGCCAGATTCACTTAACAACCTGGTTACTAAATTAACTACAGTGGTTCACTTAACAATTGTGGCAAGAAAGGTCATAAAATGGAGCAAAACTCTCTTAACAAATGTTTCACTTTGCAACAGAAATTTTGGGTTCAATTGTAGTAGTAAGTCAAGGACTACCTGTAGTTCAAAATTTGGGACTTTTGCATGCCTTCTAAAAGATGTGCAAAAGTAGTTTATTGGTCCAGTGTTACAAATCATGATGTTATGCTAGCATTGCCAAAAGAAATGTAGGCTATGAAAGCAGCTTTGTCTGCTTATTTATTTGAAGTTCACTAAATTATACAATAAGGCAACACAGTTATCTAATACTGATAAAGGCAGAATGTCCCTCGAGTGAGATATTTTTACAGATATGTGAAATGAGATATCTACAAGTATTCCTATATTCTAAGAGGTTAAAAGGAGAAAAGTCTTTTCAAGTATGTCCCAACTTTATATGTGTTTACAAGAAATCTTAAATATATATTAGTTCATTACAAAATTAACTTAATTGGACTTTTAATTAGTGTGGGGAGTTAAATCATGGATTAATTGAAGTTAATGTATAAATTTGAGAGCAGCAGACGTTAATATTGTACTACACTTTGAATAGATACTGCCTAGATGTCTTAAATTCATGATGCACAACGTATATAATCTACATCAAACTTTTTTTACATCAATTGCACAAAATACAAAGGTGGAACTTTTATTTAAATAGTGCCAAACAAATTAAAACTACTTAAATACACTTTCTAACAAATTAGAAATATATTTCCAAGGGCCTTAAGTACATCTTCCAATTATACAATTCTATTCATCTTCTCCATTCCAATCTTGGACTGCATGATAAATATTCACACTCTAACAAGTGCCCATGGCCACCAGTCTGCAATCAGATCTTTTCACTTTCCTATTACATACAATGTGTATGCAATGCTACAATATTAAATTTCAAATCATTAAAATTCAGGACCCAAAACTTGGGAATTATACTTTATAATAATTTATTCACTTTCCTATTAACAAAACCTAATGAAAGCTGTTCAATAGGGGAATAAGATTTTACACTTTCAGTGCAAAATTGTACAATAGTGATGGCAGCTACTTTTCCATGAGGTCTTAAAAGTTCAAATTTATATACTAAATGTAAATAAAATCATAATGAGCTATCTTTGGTCAGTATCCTGTTCCTAAAGAAATAATTTAACAAAAACACTAGTGCTTGTCCCAATTGGATTCTTGCTTCAATAAATGCAATACATCAGCAAATACAATATTCTAAATTGTATTTCCTTTAAATAAGTATTCTCCAGCCTAAGAAGTTAAATCCTCCAATGATATAGTATTGATTCCTGTGCTAATTTCTTAACTGTCTTCCTTTCAGGAATTGTCCATAACAAAACAATGAAATGCCACAAATGGTACAATAAAAATATTAACTTAGCAGTTAATATTTGAGATGGCTGACAGATCGTGAAATGTCATGCTGCTGTGCTGATTATTGCTTTACTGAAAAATCTAGTTTAAGTAATTACTACTATAAGAAAAGTAGTAATCCAGTTATCAGAAAATGTACCAGAGAAGGAAAGAGATTTTGTCCAATACTAGCTTGGTTAAATTGGTGCAAGGAAAGCTAGTAAAAGGTTTTGCAAGGAACTAGTGTGTGATTTTTTTTTAAGGTAGAAGATAACTACAAACATGCACACTAAGCCTGTACTGTCACATTGACTATGCATGTGGTATAGTGACAGAACCACTAATTCATGTAATGAATGTGAAGAGAAGGAGGCAAGAAGGGGGGAAAATGTCTTTTTTCTGTTTCAATTGTACCTTTTTTGGCTGAAATTTCACTTTCCAAGGCATCTCTATAGAACCAGCATTTTATCAGAATGCATTTTCAAAGCACAGTATAACAGGCAACTATCATTTAGCAACCAATTAAGACACAAACTTCAGGGAAGCAGAGGGCCCAGGCTGAGCTCCACATGATGGGTAAGCCAAATGACTTCACAACTCTGATCACAATCCTCTGTGGGGCGGATTGGAGCGGCAAGATTTTTGAATTCATGTCTCATCTTAAAGCTTACAGTAACTTTCCCTTCTTCTTTTTGTGGAGTAACTTTGATGAATATCCCAACTTTGTTAGCCTTCCGGAAAGCTATGATGCTGCAAAAGAGGAATAATAATAATAATGACAACAACAACAACACTGAAATAGTCTGTTCAAGTAACTGCCAATTCAATTTCCCAAATCTTGAAAATTTTCAATGCTGCTCCAGGGTCTCTCAATTCTCAGGAGCAAATAATGTCATCTCCCCCATCTTTTCATCAGGAAAACCTTCACTAGAATAATTATTGTAATTACCATAAATGGAAGAAGAGTTTTGACAGTTTTTTTATTATAATAATTTTAAAATTCACAGGGTATATAAAGAAAATTTGATTAGTTATTCCTCTTTAGTTTCGATACTTCAATTATTTGGGATGGATATTTAGTATAAACTTGCAAAGTTCAAAAGTATTGACACTTATATGTAAATAAATATATTAATGCAGTTATTGTACCATGGCACCTTGCTCACAAAGATAAAAATGCTACCGTGTTTTCCCGAAAATAAGACCCTGTCTTATATTTTTTTGAACCCTGAAAAAAGCGCTTGGCCTTATTGCCATGCGCTCAAGAGTCCGTGTTGGCTTATTATCAGGGGATGTCTTATTTTGGGGGAAACAGGGTATGATTTTTCATAATTTCTCAAGTTGATTCTGTTTTACTTCATTTGCTACTTTAGAGAGAATTAAACTAATAATTGTCCAGGAGAGTTATTTTAAGTAAATTGGGGCCGGGGGGGGAGCAGAGGGACTAAATAGTTACATTATTCTAGAAATGGCTACAAAACAAATTTGGAGCTGGTTAGAGAAAAGATTCATTTAGTCCATCATCTTGCTTATAACAGTAGCCACCCAAATGCCTTTGGGATATTCACAAAAAGGGCTTAGCCTTAGTACTTGCTCCCTAGCAAAGTCTATCAAAATACTACCTCCCAGGCAAGTAATACCTAGTGGCACTCTATGTTTAAATTTGGAGATTTTTCAGTTGCATTGCCAACAGTGAAGATCTATCTTCCATAAATGTATTTAATTCCTTTTGCAAGGTATCCAAACTAATGCCTAATGAAGGCTGCATCTGATGTTGATGTTTGCCGGAAGTAAAATCACTGGTGCAGTAGGTTTATCCTTCCTGCTGAACATGTTGAAATATGGATGTAGAAAATTCCATCGGCATTTTATTAAATATATTATTTAGTCTATTTAGAATCTACTGCTACTAGGAGAAAAAAAAATTGTTTAATTTTCCCCTAGAAAAAGTCAGGATAGCATTTTCAACAGTTGGTAAATGGAAGTCTATAGTTGTGAAAGCAGACAGACAAACTTACTCAGGGTCATCCTGGAAATCTTGAGATTCTGCCAAGTCATCATATTCTGCTGCTGCATCTTTGCCAGCCAAGATTAGTTCCTTGGAAGGAACCACCACCTGAAAAGAGATATAGAAAAACAAGGTTTCATAACAAATATGAAAACAACTGTAATTGCTAATGAAATTTAAACTACCATGGAAACTTCTCATATCCAAAAGATCTTCTCACAAGATCTAATACCCATGCTAATCATGGGTATTAAAATCCTCCTCTCCTTTTTTTAAAATAGCACATTGTGGGAAGGCAGAAAACCATTCTAAACCTAAAAAGGGACTATGCAGATATTCACAATTCATATATTTTTAGCATAGTATCAGAGTGCTTTATACATCTCATTACCTTATACAAGCAAGATTATAAACTATACTACCTTTGCAGTACTATTAATATCCTCAGGATCATTTTCCTCACATTCTTTTAAGGTCACATGGGTAAGGTTTTCCACTGGATTGGTTAGAGTTAGAAGAACTTGACTTTCCTATGAATGACAGAAGTATATAAGAGACAAAATATTCATGAAAGTTCTATATGGTTCTATATAACCATTTTTGTCTGCACAATGCTCTTTTAGGAAGTGCTAACCTTCTAAATAGCAACATGAACCATTACCCTATTCATTTTTCTAAACTATAAATATCCAATTCATATTGAAATTAAGGAAAATTATGAGTTGGTTTGCAGTCAATCAAACCAAAATCAAACACAAAAATATGAAATAGCAAGCAGCCACCCTACAGCATAACAAAACTTTAAGAGATTCATTGTTTCACCCTCACTCAGCTTACTACCCCAGGCAACCAATTCATACACTTCTCAACCAGACCTTCTTCTCGATGGAAGGTGCTTCCTGAGGCATGGCTGAGAAGAAACAGCAAAAGTCTAATTGCCTCCCCACAAATTCTTTCCTCTTTGATAGAGAAAAAAAAAAGTCTCTTTGTGAATCTTGACTTCCTCCAACCCAACCCCACAATTTATTGCTTCTTTCTTTTCCCAGAGACCTTTTCTCAGGTCTCTGGGAAAAGAAAGAAGGAATAAATTGTGGGCTTGGGTTGGAGGAAGTCAAGATTCACCTCTAACCTCAAATTTAAGACTGAAAGTTCCAGCAAGGATAGGTAAAAGGAATCTGAGTCAAGGAATTACTACTTTAAGAAGCATAAGTATATGCCTAGTTATCACTGTGTGGTTTTAATTTCCTATCTCTGGTCTCTATGATAAACACAATCCTGTCTGATAGAAAGTGGCATCTCTTTCTCTCAGAGTTGCTTTTATATTAGTAGATTCTTTAAAAAAAACCATGTATATTGCGGGATTTTTCCCCAGTGGGAGATTTCTATAAAGTGTTTATGATAATAGCAGCACTGTACAGTTTAATATCCTTGTCCACTGAATGTTTCACTTTCTTATTTTTAATAAAGCAATTTTCCTTTCAAATTATAACTTGTAATCATGCTCTAGTTTCCCAAAGGAAAGTAGGGGGGCTATTTTCCATAATTATACACCTCAATGTTACAGAGGCTAAAGAATAGTTCCTTTAAATTTCTTGTTCTCCCAATCTTTTTCCCTGGTTTTACCAGAAGCCAAAGCGCTTGCAAGATTAGAGAAAGGGCATCAAGCAAAGGCATTCCAGGAAGTCACACGGTGATCATAATAATTAACAAGTACTACCCTAATGCTAGGAAAGTGGGCCCTGGCTTCTAAAACTAGAGGGCTTCTGGGAGAGAAGTTTGACACCTCAAAGTTCACTTTAAGGTTTGGCGTTATCACTACACCTAGTCTTTCCTACATGAAAGAAAAGGGGGAAATGTTATAAGATTTACAATTCTCAAAAGCACACAATAAACTTCTAACATTATGTTGTCATGTATTCCTTATGGGCATCTTTTTCAATTGTTTCATCCTGATAGGCTTTTGAATCCAATTTAAAAACAGTGGATTGTGAAATCATGAGTTAAAGCCATGCCTTCACTGAACCAATGTTATTAAACATAACATGTTAGCTTTCCAAGCCTCTGTCACATTTTAAACAAAAGATTTAACAGCTACTTCTATGCACTTATATAACAGCCACTTATGTGCAGCCACTTATATGAAGCTTTGAAGGTCCATCTCAAAAGAGGGTTAAAGTAAACAATTACTAACCTTCATATAGCGTAGATTAGGAATAGACATGATTCTCACTTCTGGGATGTAATTGCTATAAATATAAATAAAAAAACACCAACAGGAAATACATGAATGGCATTGTCTCTAGTCTTTTTGCTATGCTTTATAATTTTAAATACCTCATTTTCAAATTATTTTCAACAATGAAGCATTTTTAAAAACTGGCATAATATATGATTGGGAAACAGTTTTTTTTAAAGGAGATTATATTGTAATTTATAGCTTCCAGTTTGGTTTTTCATACAATACAGTAATAGGCTTACTGTGAATTTCCTTTCTCTATTCACAGAAAGATGGACCTCACAGGAAAAAGTTAATTTCATTTCTTTCAACTATTAGGCAGGACTAGAAGACATTTTCCTATGCCATGAAGGAAATAGCCTCCCTTCAGTAGCATGCACTAATTTCAGCTGAAAATCAGAAGTCTGGTAGCACTTTCCAGACGTACACATTTTATGAATTGTGAGCTAGTAAAATGATATAGGATTCAAATCAGGATGAGGGAAGGGTGGGGGGAAACAGTTCATTTATGCAGGTTACATATTACATAGATTACAGCATTAATTGTGATGTTAAAAACCATTGTTTTTAACCATTTCCTTGAAACCTTTTGATGTATGTGAACTCAACTACCTTTCACTCAATTGTGCTATTAGAAGTTTTGGGTTTGCTTGTTTTCAAAATGGTAAGCATCTTCCTCTCCCTTCTGATTTTTCACTACTATAGATTTAATATGAGTCTCCTACAATTATTTCAGCAGGCTGGTTTAACTTCTTTCTAGGGTAAATCATTGTAGTAATAAAAAAACTTGCCACTGACATGAGCACATAGGAAATGGAAGAACAATGTTGGATAGTTTACAGGATAATAAACAAAATCAGCCACTGCTTTCTTAAACCTCTATCCTGCAGGGTGGATGCTCTTGAGTCTATCAATAAACATGTGCCTCTCTCTTCGTGGGATAAGGGATTCTTCCATCATTTCACGAACTTATCTCAAAATATAAGCAGCTCTCTCTTTGCTGTTATAGATTATCTCTGATGCTGTCAGGATGGCCCCTTCCTATGTCATCCTTTTTTCCCCTTTTCCATTGAGCATGAAAGTACCTATGCATTATAAGCAACTGTTTCAGTATTGGGTACAGCTAAGATCTAAAGACTGGCTTGCTCAGGCAGTAGGAGGTTGTGCTAGTTATAGCTACCATGGCCTGCATGGGAAGATTATTCAGCTGTACTATAGAGGTGTTCAATACTAACACTGGTGTTTGCTTCCTCTGTTATGTTCCACTGCTTTGGAGACCAGTTCTCCACAATTCAGTCCAACCTCTGAATGGGCAATGCCTTCCCCCAATCACTGATCCTCAGGTGTTATCTCTTTTCAGATCAGCTATGCTTACCAGAATCACTTAGCTTGATTACCCACACTTCATGATATTAGCACCAACTTTTCACTATTTATTAATCTATTTATTAAATTTATATGCCGCCCATCAAAGAGACTAAGCATGGCTTTTGCCAATCCCTTTTATCTTTTCTTTCTTAACCCTTACTATAGAGCTGAAAGGACAGCTGACTTTTTCTAGAAATCAAGGCTAAAGACTGAAGGAAGCACTTTCCTCCATGCGATAGAAGTCATCTTCTGGCTAGGATAAGTAGAATAAATCTTACCTGCCAGTTGGTATTGTCAATGAGTAATACTAATTTTCAATTTGTCAGAGCAGAAACCAACTGAACTATTAGAAGCACACATACTTGAATTAAATGGGCATTCCAGTCTTTTGTTAAAGAAAAACATAATATTTAATATAATGTCTAGCTGATTGCATTGGTTTAATAAAACTGGAATTTTAAAAGCTATATTTTCACATATTTATTGTATTTATTCATAAGAAAAGCTAAAACAGAAAGTCTGCTCCTAGCACACTATTTTTTTGCGTGCTGGAAGTTGGATTGTGAGAATCTTTATTTGCTAGAAGAAACTGTATACAGCAGATATAGATTTGTCCCAACCATGAGAATTTGCTTCAAGTCTTTTGATTTCTTGCAGTCAGTTTTCAAAATACTTACACAGCAGCCAATTGAATTTTGAATTTTATCGATGTGGGGTTGAACTCTGGTTTACTCAAATTGTGTTCACATTTCTACAAACAAAAGGAAAAAATGAGAATAAGTTTGCAAAGCTATGCTCAAGAATTACAAATATCACTGCAGAATTATTTTATTTTACTCAATTCACTAAACAGAATGTAAGCGCTGGACTGTATCCAAGAGTGGTTGTTGACAGTAGAATGGAAACTACTACTGGGATGGATTCCTCCTATCTCAAATCTGCTACGGAGAACCCAGTGTTCTCCAGAATAGATAGGAAGGAAGGAAGGGGCACGAGCATGGGGGGGAAAAAACCGAGGGCATTCATCCGTATGAACATAAAACATTTCCTTAACAATGGAAATAGCCTATAAAAATGTTGAAATATTTTATTCAGACATTAAAAAAGACAACTTTGTTTCCTAAAAAGAAGGCCTAGCCCAAGAACGACGTAAAAAGAAGTCAGACAAACTTCAGTTATTTATTTGCGTAATACTGTATAAACAGAATCTTGCCAGATTAAACCTATGCTACTCCAACCTAAGAGATACCCTGGGAAATTCTAGGGAGGAATTGCCTATCCTAAATATATCTTCCTCTTCTCACAATCCAGCTCTTAACCGTGCTTCCTCTTGTCCCACCCTTGGAATGTGGTCCCTCATTCCTGGGAACCTGCTGTGTTATTATAATCCACTACATCACCTCTCCCTTATAGACAGATTGCAACACAACTGTCAAAATTTATTTAGTTCAGGATGTTGTTTCCTATCACAGCTAGCCACAAGCCTTTGCCAAGATGATATGAGGGAGATGGAAACATACCCTGATAACCGCCATGCAGAAAGCCTGCACCACAAATTTATCCAATATAACATTTAAACCTACATTCATTTTGACAATGAATTCTACAAATAATACAAATTTATATTCTAAATGTATCTTTTAGGGTAAGAGTCTTTACCTCTTTGAGCTTAGTCTTTTATTAGTCTTTCCTTCGGTCGTTAGTTCTTATATTTCAAATAAGAACTAAAGAGTTAATTCAACTCAATATGCTTGTAGTTTAAATAAAGCACTTAGTATCTACCTCATTCTATTTGTTTAACATGCATTGTCTGGAATTGTCAGTATTCCATTTTACTCCTTACCACTATTATTAGTAGCCACTGGAATGAAACAGGAAAAGTTGCATTTTTGTGATCTCACAATGCAAAGTAAAATAAACTTGGTATCATGAAAGCTATGCAGTATAAGCAGTATAAATTTACAACTGGGTTTCATCACTGTAAAATGCATTTATAAAGGACACCGCCTCATTGTATAGACAGACAGAAGCAATATTTTCCTATTGAAGTACCATATATTCCGGCGTATAAGACGACTGGGCGTATAAGACGACCCCCAACTTTTCCAGTTAAAATAAAGAGTT